>VDFB02147030.1:0-29418 GCA_007258455.2 Sequoia sempervirens
AGATCACTGCTAGACATGCCAAACATCGTCCTCCAATGCGAATTCTTGGTAGAACAACTTCTTGTACCAACTTTCAAAATCTCATAATCTTCATTTGAGTGTGTCATTTTTGGTCCTAGATCCTCGTGGTACCATGACATATTCACCTATCTAAGCAAAGGAACCCTCCTATCCGATATCACCTCGAACTTTAAAAATACTTTTGTTAAAAAGACATCCCAATTTGTGATCCTAGGTGATACCCTTTACCACCAAAGCATTGAAGGGACGTTACTTCAATGTCTTAACCAAGAGGAAGCCTTGATCACTTTAACAAAAGTACATGATGGTATATGTGGTTCCCATTCTAGTGGTATGAATTTAGCTAAGAAACTATTGAGGACGGGGTACTATTGGCCAACCATGGAAAGGGAAGCTTATCAATACATGTAGAAGTGTGTCCAATGTCAACAACATGGGGATCTGATTCATGCTCTAGCTCAAGAATTGCAACCAATGATCACACCTTGGCCTTTCTTGCAGTGGGGGCTTGACCTCATAGGAAAAATCACTCCAACCTCATCCAATGGCCACAAGTTCATCATCACAACCACTGAGTATTTTACCAAATGGGTTGAATCCATTGCTATGACCTACATAATGGGGAAGCAAATTGCTAAGTTCATCTCAAACTACCTAATCGAATGTTATGGTGTTTCACAAACCCTCATCTCAGATAACAAAACACCCTTCAAGAATCAAGATGTGAAAGAGCTATGTCAAAAATTCAACATCCAACACCAATTTTGTACCCCCTATTACCCCCAAGGCAACGGTCAAGTTGAGGCTATGAATAAAACCATTTTGAAAATCCTAAAGAAAATGGTCAATGAAGCTTGCCGTGACTGGCATCTACAGTTGAATCCCGTTCTTTGGGCCTATCGAACTAGTATCTACACACCAACAGGTGCAACCCCTTTCTCCCTAGTCTATGGATCTGAATCTGTCCTACCTATTAAGGTTGATCTCCCATCATTGCAAGTGTCACTGCAGAACCTGATCACCGACAAAGAATACAAAATATCTTGGCCGAACGAGTTAGAATTCCTAGATGAGCATCATCTTGACACCCTTAATCACTTGAAAATATATCAAAACTGACCAAAATAGAGCTATAACAAGAAGATCAAATGTCAGTCTTTCCAAGTAAGGGATCTTGTCCTAAAGTAGAATTAGAAGAACCTTCCAGATTAGGACAACAAAGAAAAGTTTGAGCCTAACTGGTTAGGTCCCTTTGTCATCACAACAAGCTATGGATTAGGAGCATACCAATTGTAAACGCCTGAAGGCGAACCCTTGCAGAAACCATCTAACAACTTGCATCTTAAAAAGTTTTATGCCTAGTCTTGAAGGGTGTAAAATTTGAAGAAAATACAAAAAAATCAAAAAATGATCAAAGTCCAAAAAAATGAGAAAAAGTATTGAAAAATCAAAGAAAACAATCGTCCTCTAGTGAAAACCACTTCAGTGGCACTTTGGGCAAGTACCTTGGTGAAAACCTGGAAAACAGGCACCTTGCGTAAATAAAGCACCTCCATCTATTCTTTGGATCTTTATCCTATCATTCTTTGCATCACCTTCCATCCATTTATCCTTCATCCTATTTATTCATCCATCACCTATCCATGTCTCTATCATAGCTTGATATTATAAATTATTGTATCCCCTTAGTACTACTTGGCATATTCCAAAGGTCAGTTTGTCTTGCCTATATCGAGGTAGTCTATCACATAAATGATGGGGGAAATTCGTTATGGATCATATCAGATTCTTGTATATCTTAATGGTTATAAGAAAATCCCAAAAACATTTGTAAAATATTCATCAAAAAATCCAAAAACATTCATAAAATCTCATCAAAAAATCTAAAAACACTTGCAAAATCTTGTATAGCCAAAAATCCAAAAACATCCAAATTCCTATATAGCTAAAATCCAAAAAAATTCAAAAAATTGTAAAGGAAAAATCCAAATCTTCCAAAAACCATTAAAACCTAAAAAGGTCAGACATTGAAAAATGCAAAAATAGTGTTGTGTCAAACTACGTCATCTCTAAGCTTGAACGTAGGCAAGGCCATCATTGATGTGCCCTCGAGACACCCTAGGTCAATCCTTTAGGAGTCGTCATAATAAACTGCCATTCCATCAATTGTTCATGTCTTCATCTTTGTCAATAAGTCGAGTCAGTCGCACTATGTGGTCTCTGCATGTATAACGTAGGCAAGTCTTATCTTTGATTAGCCTCTGAGACCCCTAGGGTAGGTCTTTTAGGTTAGGTTCTTGGTTGAAACTCAAAAAACCTCTAAACATCTAGATAAATCAAAAAACCCCTAAACATCTAGGTAACTCAAAAAACCCCAGATAACTCAGAAAATTCCTAAACATTCAAATATCAGAAAACAAAAAACACTCGAAAATTGAAAACCCAAAAACATTAGAAAACTTTCAAAAGACCTAAACAACCTGAAAAATCTTAGAGAAAACCCTAAACAGCCTCAATTAACCGAAAACATAAACATTCGCATAAACTTTCAAAAAGGCCAAAAACAACCTCAAAACATTTTCAAAATACCAAAAAAATTGAAATATTCCAAAAAATCCAAAATCATCCATCCCATTTCGCTTTCACCCATAATAAACCTTTACCCATAATAACTCAATTGTCACCTTCAACCTTTGGCAAAAGAAATAGAAAGCAAGTATCGCAAGTCGTAAAGTGAAAACCTAAGTGTCAAAGTATAAAGTCTAAATCATAGGTAAATGTGTCAGTAGAGTTTATATCAGTGGCTTATCATAATGCTCATCATCATCCTAACATCAAACAACCATCTGATCAACATGTCCTAGGATGTATCCTTCCTGCAATGGACATCAGTATCAGACATCACCTTAGCTAAGTTAAACTGGCAAAAGATATAAATAACGTTGACTGTATGTCTTTGATCTTTTCTTATGATTTATCTTAATGACCCATTCCGAGGACCTCTCGATGATGTCTATCAAAATGATTTGGAGAGAAAGGAATGGGGCATTGATCATTATCTTTCACTTTCTATGCTTGTGGACACTCTTGTAAAATAATCTTGGCACATACTTGCTTAGTTGAGTGTAGGAAGGTTGTTTGGAGTATGTTGCTGACTATTGCGTATGCTTTTGTCCAAAATATTCTAGGCTTCTAACTTACATTCCAACGAGGTTTCCGTATGTTAGGATGTGAACAAGAAATATCCTATCTATTTGCAGAGTCAAAGTCCATTACAATAGATACAACACCATCTTGGTTATCAATACCTTGATGCATCATGTCTATGTGTTATATCAAACAATAATGAATGATGAAAAATCCCAATGCCGAGAAATATGAAAATAATTAGGCATTTATCCTCATCTTGCATTCCTCGTCATCATGCATTTCTCATCACCATCTCTAATAAAGTCTTGGTGGATCATAGACTTGTTGGATCTTTTGAAGCAATCATCATAATCAATGGCCGATCATCTTGTTTCTTCTATATTCTCTCTATGCTAACCTGGTATCATGACATTCAACAAACACATCATCAATGCATCCATCCTGCATCCAAAAATCATCAACATACATGCATCTCATAACTATAGCATATCATAAACATCCATCCCACATCATCATTATCATTTAAGTTGTGACGAATAAATAGATTTGTTATTCTAAACATCTTAAATCGTTGTACATATATCATAAACATGCATTGCATTATCATGTAATAAGCATCAACATCTACATTTTCCATCCATACATCCACATACATACATGCATACATGACATCATAAAACTGCATAGAAAATACACAAAAAGAAATGCATCCATGAACATTTGCATAAATATTCATATCATATCATCCATCACATGGCATATCATGAAAAGATAATGAAAAATAATATAACATTGCATCCATTACATCTCATCTCATCACATATTGCATAAGTGTACATGATAAAATATAAGCATGTCACATCTCATATCAAATGCATCTGTACCATCATAAGCATGAAATAAGATGAACACATCATATCGAATCTGAATCCGTATCATATATATCAAAGAATGGTGAATGTCATGGTACAATATTTGAATCAATGTATGTATATCAATCATAAATACAATATCCATGAGGCTATCAAAAAGGAGACCATGAATGTATATTTGTATGAAAGAATCGGGCAACAAAATTCAAAAAGTGTCTCTGTACAATCAAGCTAGCCCTGATGGTTGCTCCCCTCTCTGGCCTATCTCTCTGGCTGATCTTTAGCCTTGGGCCATGCATCATTCCTTTGTGAGTAGTCAGGCTGTTTGAGTGGCACTGGAACATCTCTATGATAGTGCATCCTATAATAGGTTGCCTTAGTCACAGCCTCTTGGTATAGCCTGATAGGTACAATCCTACCTTATGTAGCTACTGTCATCACTTCCAACTGTTGGCAGTGATCGATCTCTTGATCTCTCTCAGTAGTCATAGTCTATACTTGCTGTTGTGCCTGATCTCTGTCTGTTGTAATAGCTAAAGCCTGCTATCTGGCCTGGTCCCTCTTGGTAGTGATCATGAAAATCTGCTGGCATGCTTGATCCCACTCACCTGTAATCATCTGCACCTGCTACAACAACTATTGAATCTGTACGTCTCTAGGATCTGGCCCCGACAGTGGTGGTTGCATTGGCTACTGCTGAACAAGAGGCTATTGACCCATTGGTGGTGCCCTGAGGATCTACCCATCCTAGCCATCTTGGCCACCCTGTCCCTTGCCTTTGCCCCTACCTGTTCCCTTCCGTCGCATTCTCCCTAATGGAGGAGCACCCATTAAATTTGTCAACCTGTGAGGGAGTGTGAGCCATGCATTGTATGCAGGTGCTGTCTACACATTCACCTATCCCTAGTCGCATGCCCATGGCCGTGTCACTAACTGTCGAAAACCCTCAACCACCTCTAAAGCTAGGATAGTAGGTCCCAATGTGGGAACCTTTCAAGATGATCTCGAAAAGATGGCCATGTATGCATTGTTGGGCCTATCCTGCTGCTTACCAAACTATCAAGCTACCCTGTCTGGCAGATATCTCTCTATGATAGTATGCTCTCGACTTTGCATGTACTAGGTCTATCTGGAAAATAAAAGCTGCTGCATGTTGTCATACCATGTTGGCATCTGGAGCTAGGGCCACCATCTAAACACTCTCATATTGTCAAGGACCCTACGTTAGTAGGGAAGCCCAAGCTTCCCTATATGCTGGAGAGTGATGGCACCTCTATATTGCTAAACCAAAGGATCATCTAGCCCAAATATGAAGTAAAGCAACCCCTATGCCAATAGCTCTATTGTTGCAGTAGAAAAATTCATGCATATCATGATACAACAAAGCTAGCATCATTGACCCCCATGCAAATAGTGTCCTCCTGTAGAGCATCCTGTGCCATACCAAGCCCCATCCTGGGTTGAATCCTTTGCTCCGTCAGTCAGGAGCGACCTAACCATAAATGATGGCTGCAATGATCAATCTGAATGTGGGAACTTGACCTCTATACATCTCAAGGTCGATCTATGAAGTGATAAGAATGATGTCCTCAAGCTCCATCACCTCATGATAGGCATCATAACCGACATTAGATTCATAAATCACATGCTCACCATGTATCAAAAAATGCTGAATCTGCCATACATCCTCTAAGGTCATTGTCACCTCGCCTATCAGAAGTTGTAATGACGAAGTATCACCGTGCCATCACTCACATAGTGCGGTCATCATAGCTAGATGTGTCCGAACGATGGGAATATAAGCGATGTACCATAGACCAATCTTCCCCAAGTGCTCCTGGAACAACTCAGATAAATCACCAAGTTTCTCCAAAACTGTGGGCCAGTGCTCAGAAGACATCAAGAGTGGAATGACCTCCTGCACCCACGGAGCGCACTACGTCAAAATTCGAGAAAATTTGATTCAATTTGGAATTTTCAGCTCCAAAATGACAATAGCGTTGCTATTTACAATAGCATCACTATTTACAATAGTGTCACTATATTTCAAATTCCAAATTGTGATTCTCGAAGGCACTTCAAATTGCGAATTGCAAATCATGTCACTATAAACATATGCGTTGTGATTTAAACTTTGGAGACCGTAACCCTAATTTTTCAAATCAGGAAGTGTGTCACTATAAACATATGCATCACAATTTGAAATTAGAAACCCTAATTCTAAATTGCAAATTGCATCACAATACATATATGCATCGCTAAAATTCATTTTAGCGTTGTCGATTCTAATTTTAGCATCACTATGTAGCGACACCGCCAAAGTTTAAAATTCAAAAGGCAAAAAATGCATCAAAAAGTCAAATTTCAAATCAAGTTTCAAATCATATCAGTGGTCCTGAGCCTGGAAGATGCTAGTACTCTTGAACTTGATTAAAAATGTGTCGTGGGAGCTCTTGTCGCACCATTTCATCAGAGGGTCAAAGCTCAAAACAATGAGAATTCCTTAAGGTGTGAATGCACAAATGAATTGAAAGTGATCCTTCTTCGCCTATTTATGCTAGAAAATTAGGGGTTTTTGCCCTAATTTAACCTTGAAGCTAGGGTTTATCATCAATTTCACCAATTTTTCCAAACTAGCGCTTATTTTGCATCGTTTTTTGCATTTTTGGCATATTTCTTGCATCCCAAAGCTTTTCTGGACCCTTGGAGCAGTTTTTCACCTTTATTGAGAAATCAACCCAAAATTCCAATTTTTTGCCCGATTTCTCGAGGGTGTAGGGAATCAACTTTATCCTTTCGCTGGGGCATCTAAAAATAAAATAAAAATTGATTTTTTTGATTTAAGCAGTAGTTTTTAATTCGAAGAGCATTAGTCTTTGAAACGAAGCAGCAGGTACCCCGCTTCAAAGAGGGGAAAAATATAGACACTAAAAAATGTATTGAATGATATCATACACTTGAATCAAGTATACTAACATCGTTTCCTCTTGAAACCCATCCTCTTTTCGCTTAAATTGATTAAATTATCCTAGCTATTTAATTAATGATATCATTTGCATTTATTAACCTAATTCATTTAATTGGGTTAATTCACCCCCTTTCACGCTAACACTCCATCTCATTAAATTAAATAAATCAAACTATTTAATTTAATTCCCTGTCTTATTATTTAATTAAATAACCCTAAGTTATTTAATTAAATTTCATTTCACCTTTCCCCCTTTCATTAAATAATTTAATTTAATGAATAACACTTTTTTCTTCTAATCCCCTAAATTGCATGATTAAACCCTTGTTTAATTAGCAATTATTTAACTAATCTAATTCTCCTCCACTTGCAAGGGAATATTCCTCTGCATATTCCTCCAAAAGGGGAATATTCCCTCCCCTTTTGCATAATTAAACTTTGTTTTAATTTACAAAATATCCTTTTCTCTCACCCATGAATATTCCAAAGAATATTCTTTCTCCTCCAATCATTTAAGAAAATGAATATTCTCACAAAGCTTCATGTGCAAGATAGCTTGAAACTTCTTATGCAAGTTAACTTTTGACCTTTTGTACAAGTCAAAAGTGTGCTTGTTTGGAAGGAATGAGAACCCTTGATTAAATCTCATCTTGCATTCTCACCCATTGATGAGAATCCATAATCCATGCCTCCCATTTCCTCCATCCTCGACTGTTGATTAGCTTTTTCAATCTCAACCCTCCATTTCTCATTTGCATTCCTATAAATAAAGCACTATTTGGAGACAAGTGGTTCCATCTTTCAATTTGCAAACTTATGCTATTGGAATCACTCACACTCACACTCATAGTTTGTGTGTGTGTGAAAAATGTATTGATTATAAATGAATTCAAACACATATTAATAAGACATTAGATCAAGAAAACTGAAAGGAAAACAAAATAAACAAACTGTTACTGGCAGCTTCCACGAAGTCATCTTATTTCTCTCTATCTCCAGCGTTTTGTTATTTCCAGTTGCTCTCAGATCCAGCAGATCAAGCTCAACAAAATGGACAACTGAAGAATGAGATATAAATGAAATGCATATTATGCTAAATGCAAGATTATGAAGGATTGACAATAGAGGAGTGTTGGATGCTCATTCCTGTAGCATAACGAATTGACGAAGGTGATGGATGGAGATGGATGGAAGATCGAAGATTGATTTTGACAGAATGAGGATGCTAGATGAAGATTCGATGCAAATGGCTTGTGAAAGGTTTGATTTATAGAGTTTTTGAAGGCAAAAGCTTAGTTGGCAAAGATCAACGGTCGAGATTCAATCTGGTAAGATGAATGGTAAGAGATTTTCGAAAGTCGAGTGAGAGAAGTAGAAGGTTTCCTCTTCTTCAATTTTCGTCATTGAGATCCAAAGGGAATTTGCCGTTTTGAAGAATGAGTTAAAATGAGTTTATAATTAAATAAAATAAATTTATTTAATTTATAAGTGAAGATGGATATAGAAACTCACATAATTAAATAAATTATATTTAATTATGTTTTAGAAGTAAATTTAGAGTGTAATTAAATATTAAAAAAAAATTTTAATTATTTGTAGAGTGAGAAGGAAATATTAAATTAAATATTTAATATTTAATTTAATTATGGGATGACGAGAATATTCCATATTTGAATTTAAATATTCAACTTTAGAATAATATGATAATCAAATATAAATAAATTATGAAAATTTATTTAATTTAATTAAGAAGAATATGGGAAATGTCAATAATTAAATAAAGTTATTTATTTAATTAAGGTAGAAGAATTATAAGAATGAACAATATAAATAAATAATTAAATTTATTTATATGTAGATGACTTTAGGAGAATTAATTAAATAATTTATATTTAATTAATTAACAAGCTTGATTAATCATGACCATTTTTAGATGTATACATTTTGCCCCTCTTTGAGATGATGTTCGAGATGATGAGATTTTTTTTGTCGAGTAACATCATTTCAAAGAAGTTAAGGTATGGATAGAGGAGAATGGATAATGATATAAAGATAGGATGATGGAATGATGATGCCCCCTCAAGAGGATAGGCGGGTTGAACAAACACGAGTAGGCTCTCGAAATGAAATGATAAAGGGAGGGATAAGACAAATGATGTAAGATAGGAAGTGGATGAATGAGGTGAAAGATACGTTATGCTGCAATGGAGGTGAGCAACCATGATGTTTGATATAGCACTAGACGTTATGCACCAAGATATAGGGACCAAGGTGACGACGTGTCTCATGCCCCAGCGTAATACAACCTTGTCTAGACATATGAGGAAGGAGACTTAGAGCATTAAAGTCCTAATGCACAAAAGGTATGATATGACCTTAGATGCAAAGGATAGTGCAAAAAGCTACTCCAACATACACAAGATATGAATATTAGCTAGAATGATATGGATTTGAAACAAATGCAAGATAAAATGATAACACACACAAGCAAGCAAGCAAGCATGCACAAATGATACAAAAACATACAAGGTAGTGCCCCTGTCAAGCTGTAAACCATTGATTGATTGATGATGATGATAGTGTTGCATTGTGGGGAGCCGCATGTCCCTAGAGCAACACAAGGATGATGATAATTGATTGATTGGTTGATTTGGTTTACGACAAGATTAGGACCAAGACCAAAGGATGTGATTGGATAATTTGACAAGATTAATTGACTTGATTGGTATGGATTAAGGATTGACGTGCATTTGGATTATTTGCTTGGAATGATTGAAGATGATTTGATGTATGGATGAATGGATTTGATGAAGATGATTGATTTGGTTGACTGGTTGGATGATTGGATTGAGGTGATGGATTAAGTAGATGAAATTGGAAGAAGTAATTAGATGGATTGATTTTATTGCTTGGATTTTGTTGGATATTTGATTTTTCTTTAAATTTTTTTTATTTTGAAATGTTTTGATTTTTTTGGACTTTTGAATTTTTTTGATTTGTTGGATTTTTGAAATGTTTTGATTTTTTTGGAATGTTTTGATTTTTGGAAATGTTTGATTTTTTGGATTTATGAAATGTTTTGATTTTTTGTATTTTTGAAATGTTTTGATTTTTTTTGGACTTTGGAATGTTTTGAGGTGTCAAAGGATGAAAATTTGAGTAGCCTTTGTGCTAGATACCAATGACAAGGGGAAAACCAAGTCTAGGTGCAAGAAGATAGATGGGATTGATGGATGAAAGGGTGGGTGATGGGATAAGGGATAGGCTCATGATATATGGATGGATGGAAAGGATAGGTCATAGTGAATGGAATGGATGTATGCATCATAAGAGAGCAAGGATGTGATTTCCAAAGACTATGTCACATAGGAATAACATGCCCCATTCTAGGTACAAGACTTAGGATTTTTCATGACAAAACTTATGACAATAGGATAATGATATGATTGTTTGGAAGGATGAGGTATATCAAGAGATACCCAAGACATGTTTCAACATTTTGCCCCTATATCTTCATCAAGATCAAAAGAAGAAGGGTGGATGAATGGACTCGATATGATAGGTATGATGGCTAAAGATGGTAGGTAGGATGGAAATGATAAGACATGAAAATGATAGGTTGGATAGATAAGACATTGTGCCCCCAAGTGTAAGTGACATAGAAGATCAACCTACACATGACGCCTATTTACTAGGTTTTCATCATGGTACTTATCCCTGTTTACCAGGTTTTCACCATTGGACGAAGGGATTTCTCTTTACTTTTTTTTTTTGACTTTTTGACTTTTTGACTTTTTGGATAGGAGAAGGGGAATATGGATAGGAGGGACTCAAGTGTCTAGTTGCATGAAAGTTGGTAGTCCCACTAGATATGGATGTCATTGCATGGACCATGTCAAATGTCATTATGCTCATAGATGTTGGTAAGGGATGACATGAAAGGGATGGATTAGGTAGATGATGGATTATGAAAGGCTTATGCAAGAATGAATTGGGAATAGTGGATGATGATGTGGATTGAATAGGCCTTGTGCAAAAGGATGGATGAAAGGTTTATGCAAAAGCATGGACCATAGGAAGGTGATTGGGAAGATATGTAGGATAGTAGTTGAAGGATGGGGAGGTGGAGGTATGTGGGATTGTTGTGAAATGGAAGGGAACCATGACCAATGGTTGCACACATTGTGATAAACATTGAAGATTTTGATGTGGATGTGGTGTAGGAAGCAATGGAGATGTTTGCTTAGGAGGTGGTGGATGAAGTGTTTTAGATACCCACATAGACTTAGTATTTCTATGATTTTTATTTTGCTTGTGGGTTTTAGGAATTTGAGACTTTTGAATGGAATGAGAATGTGGGATGGAAGTGGATGGTTGGGATTTTTGTGATGTGAATGCCTCATTTGACTTGATTTCTTTTTTCTTAGGTACCCAAACCATTTTAGTTTTGGCCTTTACTTTTGGAGGTATGGGCTTATCTAACTTTTTAGATGGATTTTGCTTTGAATTTTTGTATTGATGTCCTAAGGCATGAGAACCCTTAGGATTTTTTACTTTATAGGCAAAGGCATTTAAATTCTTGCTTTTGAATCCCATGGGTATGGTGGAATGGGTGGAAGCTTCATGTTTATACAATGTGTGCATTTTTTGGTCATGATTAGGAATGTTAGGGTATTTATGGATGGAGGGATAAGGGGATTGGATAATGGGGATATTAGGTGTTGGGAGAAGTGGAGGTAGATTAGATGGAGGGATATTAGGAGTTGGAAGCAATGGTGGAAAAGTGGATGGTGGAAGGTGTATGGTCACATGCTTTTGACATTTGTAAGATGATGGAGGAGGGATGGCAACATCTGTTTTAGGGATACGATAGGATTCATGATGGAAAGTGGACTTAGGATGCATGGAGGATATACCAACATCTTTAGGTTGTTGTCCTTGGGGTGTATGTCAAAGGCCATAAGAGCGTGGAGGGACTTTGACATGGATGGGCTCCAAAATACCTTTTTCATGAAGGTCTAGACTTTTACCTTGGCGGTTCATGTTTTGGAGTGTGCAATGGACAATGGGACTAGGTGTAGGTGGAACACTAGACACAAGTTCCTTATTGGATGAAGCAAGGGAAGATAATGGTTGCTGTTCTAAGAAGGAACATTCATGAATGAGGGTGGAAATACCATTAGGATATGATGGAGGACTTGCAATGGGGTCGATAGTGGGTGATGGAGGATCATTAAGATCTTGATTAGCATTGTGTTCACTTAGATCCAATGTATTTATGTGATCTTCTATGTGTGTTGGGGAGGCACTTGTCTCGTCATGGGAAGTGGATGTTGATGGATCATGGATGGGTGAGGTGGAAAGCTCTTGACCATGGAATGCATAAAGTTGGCTAAGAGGATCATCATGGTCTTCTTGATCATAAAAGGGGTCTTGATCAAAGATGGAAGATTGATCATGAATAGTATTAGGTATGTTATGAATGGAATCATTGGGAGGGTGTTGATCTTTATGTGGATGAGGGGGTAATGTTTCCTCATGTTTAGGATTGTTCTCTTGACATACCTCATGACTTATTTGAATGGAGGTGGAATGGGATTTCTCATGGAGAGACTTTTCATGTTCTTGATGGTCAACAACATAGGAGCATGATAGAGGGTGACTTGGACTTAAGAGGGGAGACTCTTGAATTGGCTCAAGGGGTTGTGGATGACATGGTTGGCTTGAAGGAGTTGGCATGATGTTTGATGACACTTTTGTATGTTCAAGAATATGAGTTGGATGACATGGTGATGTTTGATTCCTTGCTAGTAGCCCTTGGGTCACATCCTTTTTAGGTGTATGGGTGGAAGATGTTGGCTTAGGGTTTTGATTTTGATTGGATGATGGTATGATAAAGTTATAGAGTGCATGTGCTAGATTGGTATTCCCCTTTTCAATGGTTGCATTAGAACATGAAGAATTTTGACCTTGTTGCAAGGTAGAACTTAAAGTCACATGTGTTTGTCGTGATGTGGCTTGATAGGTTGATGTGGCATTGACATGCGAAGAAGTGGATGGATTAGATTGGTATGAGGTGGAAGGGTGATAATGAATGGATAGGGGATGACATTGTGTTTGTTGAATTTGACAAGTGGCCATGAATTGATTGGCTTGAGCTAGGAGGTGTTGGATTTGAGGTGATTTAATTTGTTGAAAATTTTGGAAGAGGGTTTGAAGGCTTTGTATGGTTTGGTGGTCTAGGGGTTGGGGTATTTGGTGAAGTGTCTGAAGGAGGTTTTGAAGTTGGGATGCTAGGACTTTGTTTTTGAATGTGGCCATGGTGTCACACAGGTGTGTAAGCTCTTGCGCATCGATTTGTTCATCAAAGTATGCAACATCGTTTATGTAATTATTAGAGGAGGTAGGAGGAGCCCCTCAAAGTCTGATTTTATGTTCTGGTTTTGTTTCATTATTTGAACTAGAGAAAGGGACTCCTTGAATGATGATCTCGGGCTTAGGTTTTGTCTCATGATTTGGCCTAGAGGGATAGCCCCCTTGGATTATGATTTTGGGCTTATGATTAGGATTGGGCTTGTTTATGATTATGACCATTTTGACAACTAGTGACTAGGACTTTGTTGGTGATGGTGATGATGTGGAATGATTAGATTGGATGACTTGATTGATTAGGATGAAATGAATAGGATGTGGCTAAGAAGAATGATAAGGATAAAAGTGATTGGATATGAAAGTGTTGGAAGAACGGGTAGAGTGACTTGTCTTTATGTGTTTGGTGTCTAGCTTGATTTGGCAATATTTAAATGAATGATCACACATGTACACACATAAATCACTCACGCAAGACACATAAGCAAGTTTGAATTTGAAATTATGACTGTGATTATTAAGCACACACTTGAAGAAGACACATCAACAAGTCCTAGAACTAGTCAAGTGGGTATGGACAATTAGGTCTCAAGCTAGTTTGCACAAGTTTGACTAAGGATGATTTGAAAGAAAAATACTGCCACATAGCTGGGAGAAAGGGGTAACCCACCCTTCACCTTCACTTCCCAAAGGTATAAAGTTCTTTGGGGCTTAGCCAAGAGTGACAAAATATTAACTCCCAAAAAAGCGTGTCTTTTGATTCACACTTCGATTGAGGTCATCCCCAGGGGTGATGAAATCCCCTAGCAGGCCTCCTAGAAAGAGTTTGACAAAAGCAAACCAAGTGAGGTGTTTGTGATCACACACACACTTGATTCACACTCACAATTATTAATTGACCCTTAGAAAATTGAAATGTGTGTAAGAAAGAAATGAAGCTCTCATTCTTTTTAGATCCAAATCAAATGTGTAGGAAGACAATGGTTAATTTTAAACCCAATTTTTGAAGTGTGATTGAAGACAAAATTCATTTTAAGCCAATTTCAATTATGTGATCAAACAAGATTGATTTTATGCTCCAAACTGAAATGTGTGACAAACAAGATTAAGAGATTAAAAATAGAATGTGTGCACCTAATTATTCGATTTCTAAATTGTTTTTTTGATTGATCTCAATGCTTTTCCAGCTCTGTATGATTCACCAACAAGTTTCCAAGACAAAAAGAAACAAATTAGAAATCTGCTAGAACAAAAGTCATATGCGCTGAAGAATATATGCAAATTTGATAACTTTAACTCTGAAAAAGTTTATAAAAACCTGCACCATTGGATATTTTATGAAATTCTACCCCAAATAAATAAAAAAACTGCTAAAAAAGACCAAAAAATGACCAAGATATGACCATTTTAAGATTGACTAAAAAAAATGCTGAAACAATGATATATGCGCTAAAATAGACCCTGTATGCGCTAAACAGTGCCAAATGTGTTAAAATAGTGTTAATTTTGTCAAATTTGATAAACACCTGCACCATTGGATAGCTTATGACATTCTACCCCATTTCAAAAAAAAAAACACTGAAAAAGACCAAAAAATGACCAAGATAGGGCCGTTTTAAGATTTACTAAAAAAAAAGCTGAAACAGTGATATATGCGCTAAAACAGAGGCCCTATGCGCCAAAAAAATTCTCATATGAGCTAAAAAATTCCCAGATGCGCCAAAAAAAGTCCCAAATGCGCTAAAAAAAAATAATTTTTTTTTACAAATTTTTTTAATGAAATGGATTGAATATATGCGCCATTCTGTTCCGTATATGCGTCAGAATAGTCCCTGGATGCGCCGAAACAGCTCCTAAATGTGCCGAAAGACCTGCAAAAGCATTGTTAAAATCCCTGGATGCGCTATAGAAACCCCCAGATGCGCTACAGAAATCCTCAGATGCGCTAAAACATAAAATTTTGCTGAAAATCCGAATTCCAGAACGCGAAATCTGTCATAAAACTTGCAAAAAAATGTTAAAAATGAGGCAAGGCCCCACGGTGGGCGCAATTTTATGTGTGTGTGAAAAATGTATTGATTATAAATGAATTCAAACACATATTAATAAGACATTAGATCAAGAAAACTGAAAGGAAAACAAAATAAACAAACTGTTACTGGCAGCTTCCACGAAGTCGTCTTATTTCTCTCTATCTCCAGCGTTTTGTTGTTTCCAGTTGCTCTCAGATCCACCAGATGAAGCTCAACAAAATGGACAACTGAAGAATGAGATATAAATGAAATGTATATTTTGCTAAATGCAAGATTATGAAGGATTGACAATAGAGGAGTGTTGGATGCTCATTCCTGCAACATAACGACTTGACGAAGGTGATGGATGGAGATGGATGGAAGATCGAAGATTGATTTTGACAAAATGAGGATGCTAGATGAAGATTCGATGCAAATGGCTTGTGAAAGGTTTGATTTATAGAGTTTTTGAAGGCAAAAGCTTAGTTGGCAAAGATCAACGGTCGAGATTTAATCTGGTAAGATGAATGGTAAGAGATTTTCGAAAGTCGAGTGAGAGAAGTAGAAGGTTTCCTCTTCTTCAATTTTCGTCATTGAGATCCAAAGGGAATTTTCCGTTTTGAAGAATGAGTTAAAATGAGTTTATAATTAAATAAAATAAATTTATTTAATTTATAAGTGAAGATGGATATAGAAACTCGCATAATTAAATAAATTATATTTAATTATGTTTGAGAAGTAAATTTAGAGTGTAATTAAATATTAAAAAAAAATGTAATTATTTGTAGAGTGAGAAGGAAATATTAAATTAAATATTTAATATTTAATTTAATTATGGGATGACGAGAATATTCCATATTTGAATTTAAATATTCAACTTTAGAATAATATGATAATCAAATATAAATAAATTATGAAAATTTATTTAATTTAATTACGAAGAATATGGGAAATGTCAATAATTAAATAAAGTTATTTATTTAATTAAGGTAGAAGAATTATAAGAATGAACAATATAAATAAATAATTAAATTTATTTATATGTAGATGACTTTAGGAGAATTAATTAAATATTTTATATTTAATTAATTAACAAGCTTGATTAATCATGACCATTTTTAAACGTATACACTTTCCATACATTTACCATATTTTGGTTCATTTTTAGCTGTATATTAGCTTTAAGCTTCCAATAATGGCTTCCATACATCCATTTAGTTAATTAGATAATTAGGGTTTGAATATTTTTAGATTAAATCTCATTTAGATTAGCTTAGCAATTGCACAACTACATAGTTTAGCATAAAATCATATTAATTTAGCTTGCATCATGTTCAATTTAGCATACATGTTTTTATCCACATATCACAACAATTTCATCGATTCTCTTCAATAGAATTGATTGGAACAAGATCACTGATCACATGATTGGGAAAGGGTCATTGTACCACATCAACACGACACCAATTCCAAAACAGAATAAGTTTTAAATGGGTTAGAGTAGACATTCAAATGCTTTCACAGTTCACAATGTTTAGTTTCAATAAATGTTTAACTTAACCTTCATTTGAATGATCTTGTTTAAGATTGAGTATTAGTGGCTACGTTATGCTTTGATTCCTCATGGATCAAGCATAATCAGCCCATGCTAGTAATCCTTGGTTGACACATTCAATTAAATGGGACAATTCATGTTTTCTAAATAAAATATAACATCCTTATACCAAGAACAATCCTTCAACTGACATGGAATGAAATAGGGGTCAAGGTTAACTTGGTGGACCTCAACAACATCCAAATTTTCCTTGGCCATTAATTTTTCTAGGCCTTGAACTCTAACCAATTTAGTTGTTTTTACCTCTATGTCATACTCTTGTATCTAGTTGATCCATCTACACCTTTTGCTTGATGCCTCTTGTTGCACAAATATGTCCCTAATAGTTGTATGTGGCACAAAGGTTGTGATCTTGGCCCCTACAAGTTAGGGTTTAAAATTATTCATGACCTTAACAAGAGTGTAGGTATACTTCTCTGTGACAAAATAATTCAATTCAACATCTCATAGGGATTTTCTAAAGAAAACTATTGGTTGTTCATATTGTATACACCTAAAAATGGTCACATCACATTGTTTGGTAATTAATTAAATATTTTTAATATTTAATTAAATCTCCGAATTTCATCTACGTATAAATAAATTTAAATAATTTATTTATATTGTTCATTCTTTCATTTCGATTAAATAAATAAGTTTATTTAATCATCTTTTCTTATTCATTTCTTAATTAATTAAATAAACATTATGATTTATTTATATTAATTATCAATAATCTTGGCTTGGATATTTAATTCGAATAAAGATTAAATATTTCCTCTCTTTTAAATTATTTCCTTCTAAAAATCCTTTCATAATTAAATATTCAAAATATTTAATTAAATTCTTCTAATATCCATAATACAATTAAATATTTCTAAAATATTTAATTAATTCTTCTAAAGTCACATTATAATTAAATATTCTAGAATATTTAATTAAATCTTCCATAGTTTTTAAAATAAAAAATCAAAATTCAATAAATGAAATTAAATAAATTTATTTATTTAATTAATTTGGGGATTATCTTCAACACCTGTGAAACAAACTGCCAAAATAGAAAAATTAATTTTCTCTGTTTCTGTACAAACTTGTTCCCGTGGGTTGAAGACAGGAATCCATCATTTTCTCCAACCTCCCAACCTCTTCCATCTTCTTCTCAACCTCTCCATCTCTCACCTTTCAATTCCACTAGACAATCTTACAACCGTTGATCCTTGCCAGCCAAGATTTTTCCTGAGAAAAGCTATAAATATGACTACCGGGTACTCCAAATCATATAGAAGCTTTCAGTAAAATAACTATAGCCAAATTGCAAGTAGTATAAACTTTTTTTAAGCATCATAGCATTAGCATAGCATAGAATTATGTCATATCCATTCCATATCATAGCATCTTTCGTTTACAGCCCCTGTGCATAATCTACAGCCCCTGTTCATATCCGTAAGTATTTTCACATTCACTATGCATATAGGATAGAATTCTCTTTGCAATACTCATTATGCAGTAGCCATTTGGAGAAGCTGAGCTTACACAAATTTGAGAGCAACAGCTTTGAACGAATCTCTGGAGATAGAGGAAGATGGAACGCCTCTGAGGAAGTTTTATTTCTTTGCTTAAAATTAAATCAATTAGCAAAATTTCTTCAGTATAATGTTCTATTAATTGTGTTTTTGTTTTCAATTAGATTACATATTTTAACATTACACATTTTTGGTGCCCAGAAAAGGAACTTTATACGCCAATCATCTCGTTATATTTTAATTGCCAATATCCTGTACAGACGTGGTCTTGATGGTACACTCCTTAGATGTCTTGAACGTGACGAATCTGAAAAAGCCTTACAAGAGGTTCATGGTGGTATTTGTGGAACTCATTCGAGTGGTTTGACCTTAGCCAAGAAACTTGTTAGAATGGGATACTATTGGCCTACCATGGAGAAATATTCTTTTACTTTTGTCAAGAAGTGTTCTAAATGCCAGATCCACAGGAATCTTATTCATGCACCTGCACAAGAATTGCAACCTTTCACTCCGACATGGCCTTTTTCTCAATGGGGACTTGATCTTGTTAGAAAAATACATCCTTCATCATCAAATGGACATAAATTTATCATCACAGCTACGAAGTATTTTACAAAATGGATTGAAGCTGTTCCTTTGACAACAGTGACTGGTAAACAAATATCTTTGTTTATCTTGAATTACATTATCTGTAGATATGGAATTCCTAATTCTATCCTCACTGATAATGGGAGGCCTTTCAAGAATCAGGACGTTGATGAACTTTGTGAAAGATTTCACATCCAACATAGGTTCTCTACACCTTATTATCCACAGGGTAATGGTCAAGCAGAAGCTTCTAACAAAACCATCTTGAAGATATTGAAGAAGACAGTAAATGATGTTGGACGTGATTGGCATGTTCAACTCAACCCAGCTTTATGGGCATACAGAACAAGCGTTCGCACACCAACAAGAGCTACACCATATGCCTTGGTCTATGGAGTAGAAGCAATCTTACCACTAGAGGTTGAAATACCTTCACTTAGGGTCTCACTCAAGGGATTGATAAGTGATGAAGATTACAGAGTTTCTCGTCTCCAGGAGTTAGAACTGTTAGATGAAAGACATCAACATGCAACTGACCATTTGAAGGGTTATCAACAAGTTATGTCTCGTAGTTATAATCACAGAGTTAAATCACTAACATTTCAAGTGGGTGACTTAGTCTTGAAAGAAAATCCACATAATCAGCAAGACAGAGAAAAGAAAGGGAAATTTGAACCTAACTGGCTTGGTCCATTTGTTGTCATTGTAGCATACGGTTCTGGTGCATATCAGTTATCCACATCAGAGGGGGACCTGTTTGAAGAACCAATTAATAGTATTCATCTGAAGAAGTTTTATGTCTAAAAAATAAAAAATAAAAAATAAAAAAAATCATAAAAAGTCCTAAAAAAAAATAAAAATAAAAATAGAAAAATCCTGAAAAAGTGCAATAAAAACAAATGGTGAAAACCTGGCAAACAGGTGCTACTTGTAATCAAAATAGGCTTTTCCATCTATTATCTTATGTCTTGCATTCACTTTAGGTATCATTCATTCATTTCTATCATCTGTATATATTCATATCATTTGACGGGGATCCTTATGTTTTATCATAGCTTGATGAAATTTGTATATATCTTTTATCTTTAGGTTGTGTTTATACTGGGGGAAAAAGCGCAGAATCATACACTGAACGAACAAGAGAGGGGCAACGAGCTTTCGAACATCACAAACAGACATAAAATAGTTTGCCAAAACATAGCAAACATGGTCATCTCAAAATCAACCACAACATGCTTATTCAATGCCAATTGACATTAACGCAACATGATTTAAACGACTATTGAAACGAGAACAACAATGATGATAACCAAATTTGGATGATCTTATATGAATAAATGTTTGAAATACTTTAAGCAAGATTTGAATGGTTATTTGATTTTTCTATCATATCTCTGGAGCGATTCAATGATGTACTGAACTAGAAAAGCAAGGAAGGAGTATGATTTTTATTTGTTTGCTGTTTGCGAGGAAATCATTAGTACTATGCAAATTGGTCACGAGACATGCTTTACTATGTATCATGGATGACATTTCAGAATTTGCATGGGAAACGGGTTAACTCTTGTTTGTTTATGCAAGCAATACTTAGGTCATCTCGGTTCAATTATACCTAGATGCTTGTATTAACTTGCTATATCAAAAATCATGAAAGCAATACTCAGGTCATCATCGGTGCTAACATACCCTTTGATGCTTGTATTAACTTTCAACATTTCAAAGCTCTATGATGATACAAAAAGCATGAATAAGCTCTCCAAATGGCAATATTGTATAAATGTTTTGCATGGTTAATATAGATTGTATTCATGTTAGAATCTGCATTTTGCATTCATAAATTTTCCCAAAAAGCCGGTAAAGAATCAAATGGTTTATATCTTTTTGAATACATGACTGAGTATATTTTAACATTCACAAAAACAACATTTCATACATCATTTCATTTGCATTAGAAAATCATAAAATCAAAGCATACATCATATACATCATAAACATATACATTCATTCATTAAATAGATTTCATCTCATAAATCATATATACATATATATCATAACCATGAAACCATCATATCATACACATCATATAGACACATTTATATCATCATAAATCATCGCTGCATTTCATATATCTCAAAAAAAAAATGAATGTCAAAATGTACAAGGATGTCAACTACAAATGATATAACATCATCAAAAATGGGATCATCTCAAGGTGTATACAAAATGTCTCAACATAATATATCATAAAAATATCATCTATAATACACTAGGCAGTGCTATCCTCTGATGGAGCTGGTCTGGGACCTGTACCACCTGCCCCTGATGGACCTGCTCCGCCTGTCCCTGATGGCCCTCCTAGAGGTAATGGCTGTGTCACACCTCTACTAGTAGTACGAGACCAACCATGGGTAGACCGTGATTGAGCATAACTCTCCCTTCGCTCAGGTGGAACCGCATCATGGTATCTAGTCCTGTAAAACTCAGCCTCTCGGGTGGCTCTGGTCACCTCTCTCATCATATCACCAGTCAAGGTGCTACCTGCTACTCTCTGTAGGCTATCAGCCAAAGCAACGGCCTGCTCACCTCGCTGTCTCACTGTATCTCTCTCAGTAGTAACTAAAGTCAACTTTCCCTGCAATTGTGAAATCAAGGCCTGTGCCTGTGCTAGCTAGGTCTGCAAACTCTGTACTGTACTCTATAAAGAGGATATCTAACCTGATACTGCTGGATCCACTGAAGAGGATGGATCTGTGTGTCGCATCCGTGATCCACCTCTGCCATCTCTACCACCTCTTCCACCTCTCCTACCACCTCTATCATCGCCTCTACCACCATCACCTCTGCCTCCACCCTCCTCATCATTACCTCCCTCCTCATCATCTCCTCCACTCTCATCATCATCACTGTCCTCTGAATCATCATCCTCTGACGCTGAGTCTCTCTGTCATCATCTCTATGCCGTAATAGGAGCAATAGCCTCATCAGGATCAAACATACACGGTACCAGATGCTCTAGGACATACTGAAAATACTCTGGTGTCGTCCCTGCGTCAAGAACATCCACTCGGTAATCCCACATCACTGCTCCTAAACTGGTGAACTCTGCCACTGCTGTCTCATAGGAAATCCGTGGACCCCACACAGCAAGCTCTGGCTGTCATCGTGAATAAATGGCCGAACCCACATGCATACCCTCAATCCGTCCAAACTGCCGACATACTCGTCCCACAAGAAATCTCTCAATAATCCATGGAGTCCGCCCAATCAAAAATCTGGAAGTACATACATACGGCATCTCCCTCGCATCCTTTGGCCATGGCTCACAATCTAAATATGGTCTCCAGCATACTCGATCCAAACTATCCAATAGTCGCTGCCAATGCACTAGTTTGCCCAGTCTCGGCTGAGCAATAATATGAGCATATCTCCATCTATATGATCGACCAGCTGGTCGCTGTCCTCGAGTCAATGGATGTAAAACAGCAAAGTGTTCCCATGCCCATATCTGTAGTAATGAGCACCCAACAGCAAAACTTCGGCCTCTACCATAAACAATATGATGTAACTCATCATATAAGTGGGCTAGCATGTATGTACCCCATGCATACCATGTCCCCTGCATCACCATACTCTCCAAAACATGACCCAACCGATCGCGAACCCCTTCGACCTATGGTCGGGGCATAACACACCTCCAATGATTCCTGCAAGTACAGCTGGTAAAGGCAGGTATGTATCTGTCATCTCACCCCATGGAATGAAATATCCGGCGATCTGATCATCTCTGAATATCCGTCTCAAAGAATCGGTGCCTCCAACCTCTCGGCTATCAAATACAACTATCTCTCCCATCACTGGAATCTGCAAGATGCGATATACATCCTCAGGGGTCACTGTAATCTCTCCAGTCGGTAAATGAAATGTGTTGGTGTCACTATGCCACCGCTCTGCAAGTGCTGTCAATAAAGCCCTGTTGAGGCGAACCTCAGGCATGTCAAGTAATGAACTCAATCCACATGCATCAATCACATCTTGATCTGACTGTAACATATGTGGAATCAAACTCCATGTACTCGGGAAGGCCTCCCGTGACTGTAAAACACCCAATCTCTCCTGTTAACACATCATCAAAGCAAAATCAATATCCAATCATCACAATTTATCAATCAAAACAAATCAATCAAAATATTTGTTTTTCATCATCATGGAACGCAAATATATCCAAATCATGTTTATTTTTAACAACTTTAGAAATAAACACATCAATCAAACAATTTATTTTTCGTCATCATGGAAAGCAGATTTATCAAAATCGTATTTGTTTTTAACAACTTTAAAAACAAATCTATCAGTTCTTATTTGTTTTTCAACAAACTTTGAACAAATCTATAACCACTTGATCAATCCAAGGCTCTGAGAGGAAAAATCATGGGGCTATGGAAATCCTTATGCAGCTACAACATCAGAGCTACAAAACTAATCAAGGCTACCAGACTATCCAAGGCTTCACTACAGGATCATTATACTTTTCTAAAATAATCACTTGGTCGCTCGAAATTATTAAATGGCTACAGCATCATATGCACTCTGAAAATGATCAATAGTGTTTGTAAAATCTATCGCATATCGCTATCATTATATGCTCTGAGAATTTATCCAAATGCACTATGAAAGGCAAGAGCTAAACATCAAATTTTCATAAACATTGGAGAATCGTCTTTCTGAGCAGATTTTGAAGCGGAGATTTGGATACACCCGAGAGGTCCATGGATTACATTTGGTGGCCGGATGCGGCACCGAAGCGATCGGCGTGAATAAATCAGTAAATATAAAATAATGTATCTGATATTTTCTACTCTTCTGATATCAATTGTCAAATAAATGTATCAAATCAAATCAAAATTCATCGATCATATGCAACCAAGCCATTTCGGCGATTGACATGCAGGGGCCAAATTTCAAACAGTTAACGAAAACGATGCGTGAAAACGCATCGCACTTCAAGGGGAAAATGTATACACCTAAAATGGTCACATCACATTGTTTGGTAATTAATTAAGTATTTTTAATGTTAATTAAATCTACGAATTTATCTGTATAAATGAGTTTAAAATGAATTTATTTATGTTGTTTCGTTCTTTTCATTTTAGGTTAAATGTCAGTTTGTTTAATCCTCTTGCTGTATTCATTTCTTAATTAATTAAATAAACAGCTATGATTTATTTATATTATTATCAATAATCTTGGCGGATATTTAATTGAATAAAAGATTAAATATTTCCTCTCTTTTAAATTATTTCCTTCTAAAAATCCTTTCATAATTAAATATTCAAAATATTTAATTAAATTCTTCTAATATCCATAATACAATTAAATATTTCTAAAATATTTAATTAATTCTTCTAAAGTCACATTATAATTAAATATTCTAGAATATTTAATTAAATCTTCCATAGTTTTTAAAATCAAAAATCAAAATTCAATAAATGAAATTAAATAAATTTATTTATTTAATTAATTTGGGGATTATCTTCAACACCCGTGAAACAAACTGCCAAAACAGAAAAATTAATTTTCTCTGTTTCTGTGCAAACTTGTTCCCGTGGGTTGAAGACAGGAATCCATCATTTTCTCCAACCTCCCAACCTCTTCCATCTTCTTCTCAACCTCTCCATCTCTCACCTTTCAATTCCACCAGACAATCTTACAACCGTTGATCCTTGCCAGCCAGGATTTTACCTGAGAAAAGCTATAAATATGACTACCGGGTACTCCAAATCATATAGAAGCTTTCAATAAAATAACTATAGCCAAATTGCAAGTAGTATAAACTTTTTTTAAGCATCATAGCATTAGCATAGCATAGAATTATGTCATATCCATTCCATATCATAGCATCTTTCGTTTACAGCCCCTGTTCATATCCGTAAGTATTTTCACATTCACTATGCATATAGGATAGAATTCTCTTTGCAATACTCATTATGCAGTAGCCATTTGGAGAAGCTGAGCTTACACAAATTTGAGAGCAACAACTTTGAACGAATCTCTGGAGATAGAGGAAGATGGCACGCCTCTGAGGAAGTTTTATTTCTTTGCTTAAAATTAAATCAATTAGCAAAATTTCTTCAGTATAATGTTCTATTAATTGTGTTTTTGTTTTCAATTAGATTACATATTTTAACATTACACACATATCCTTCATCCTTTTTTCATAGTAGAACAACAATAATAGTATAGAAAGATGCAAAGTAAAATAACTAGAAAGACCTAGAATAATCTAGAATGGCCAACAATTGTGCCTTCTTAAGTGCATCTTTGATTTCTAAGAAGGAATCAGTTGATTTCTAAGAAGTAATTGGTCCATTCCTTATTCCAACTTGAATATTGTCCTATTTTTAACATCTTAGAAATGGTTGTAGTTTTCTCTAAAAATTTAGGAACAAACCTCCAAACAAAATTTATCTACCCAAAGAAATATTGGATTGCCTTAATTGTTTTGGGATGAGGGATGCCTTAACTATTTTGGGATGAGGGATAAGGTCAATGTCTTTGACATGTTCTAGATCAATTCTTACCCCTTCCTTAGAAAAAATGTGCCCAAGGAGCTTGCTCTCTTCCTCACCAAAAATATATCTTTTTGGATTCAAATAATCCCATATTCTAAACATATTTGGAAGATTAAATCCAAGTGTTTGTAGTGATCATTTTGATCCTTGGTTATTCAGTCAAATCATCTTGGTGGACAACCATGATTTCATTTATAAGCCTTGCAAAAGAGACATCCATAACTCTTTGAAATGTAGCTCCAATATTTTTTAACCCAAATAGAATTTAAATATATACAAAGGTTCTCAATGGAACATTGAATTTTTTTCTTATGTTGCTCAGAGTATTTGAATGTAACTTGAATGTAACTTGATTGTATCTTGATAAAATATCCATCATTGACATCAATTATGACCTTGTAACTCGTTGCAGCAAATGGTCCACATGGGGTAGTGGATAGTTTCCCTTAAGGGACTTAATGTTCAAATTTGTAAAATCCACACACAACCTAATATCCCAATTCTTTGTTTTACTAGAACAAGGTTTGAAACCCATTCCAAATGTTTGATTGGTTTACTAATACCCCCTCTTTTAACTTCATCAGCTCTTTCTGCATCTGGGGGGAAAGAGTAGGGTTGATACGACATTGTTTATGTCCAAATATTTTTACACCAGACTCCAATGGAATCATGTGTTGGTACAAGTCTTCTCTATAAGCCTTTAGTTCATCATAAGACCAAGCAAATAATTTTTTGTACCTTCTTAATAATTCTATGAACATTATCTTCTTTGATGGTTTTAATCTTTTATCGATATAAATTATTATAGGATCTAAGTTAAATCCTAAATTTATACCCTCTATATTTTTTTAAGTTGGATAATTTCACTTTTAAAGAGAGTCTCCTTACCTTCTTCATCATTCTCCATTGTGGACTACCAATCAATTAGTTGGTTCTCAAAGTGATTAACGCAATTCAAGAGCTCACATATATGTTGATTATCATTGAAGACTTGCCAATTGTAGATGTTGTTTGGAATACTAGGCCTACTAATAATCTCCACATCATACTTGCATTGGGGAGAATTAAAGGAAGCAAAAAATATTGAGGCTCATACAAAAGTGCATCAACTATTACATTGTTATCTCTCTCAACCCAATTGATGTTAAAAGCATCCAAAAGTTCAATAGTGCCCTAGATGACATTCTATACATTCTTAGTCTTTTTTATTTTGCAGCATATGTGCCCCTAATTTGAGATACCGCAATTTTTGAATCACCATGTACTCTAATGTATTTGATCCCATATTTGGAAGCCACATTCAAACGAAAAAATAGAGCTTCATACTTTGCCACATTGTTGGTGCATTAAAGATTAAATTTGAAAGTGAACTTATAGTTTTTTCCTTATGGGGACACTAGTACAATTCCTAAACCATTTCCCTATTGAAATTGCACAATCAAAATTCATATTATAAATACCATCATTTCTTGGATACTAAATAGGGGGAATCCAACCAAGATCAACTTTCTTTTTGTATTTGTCATCATAGTAACCCAAAAAAAATCAGGTTCCATATCAAAGTAACAAACCTGATTCTTTACCTCATTAGATTCTACATGATGGTAATAATTTTATTCTATATATGCAATTGGATATATTTTCCATGTAGTGGTATAGCAGTAGAAGAAAAATCCATTTGAATACTACCACCAATTGAAGTTGCCCATTTTCTAGTAACAACATACCCCATTTAGCTAGAAAATCAACTATGATAATATCCATTTATTTTTTTTATCTAGGTATGCAACAAGTTGCACTACAGTGTTTTTTACTATCCTAATTATATTTACTTCATAAAAATCCATTGAACAACACTTTCCATAATATTTTGAAACCCACAAGCCTAGTTGGTTCATGACTTCTAATGGCATCACATTGTTGGATTCCCTAAAATCTAACATACAATTATGCACCAACCAACTATTTATTATTAGAGATATAAAAATGGGTCAATTTTTTATTTTGTACAAGTAGAGATAGTGCCCAAGTATATTTTAGGGGGCTCTTTTACGCTAACTTTATCTACCTTGTCCTTGGAAAATATATCATTTCATTTGGTTGATTAAAAATATTAGGGGCAACAATATATAGAAATTATATTTCCCTATGCTAAGAGATCCTTAGAAACTTCCTAATTGGAACTTGACCTTTTAACTAACTCAAAGCTTGAGCCATGTCAATTTGTTGGTATGCATATAGGGGAGTAGAGGGTGGAACTATCATAGTATTAGTATCAAGGATGAAAGACATCATGTAGTACCCCTCCATTTATGTTTATGTTTTTTGTTGCATGTTTTTATACTGTTGGACTTTGGTACTTGGTTTGGATACTTGGATCGCTGATTTTGAGCGACAGTGGATTTACTTTGTGACATGTTGATACATAGTATTGCAATATTTATTTTTTGATATGCTTTGAGATAGCGTAGATGTTTTCTTTCAGATGATTATTGCTATGGATATGTTTATAATGGACTAACTGTTAGTTAATCCGTCAGTCTGATGTGACGTGTATTGGTGTGGAGAATGAAATCGCATCACTCGCTTGCGAGTGCCCTGTGATGTCCGTGATTTTCTCCGCACGGTGTGCCTGTACAATGGTTTATATATATATATGCATGTTATTGCTTGGTTGCAGGATTGCAGGTACATGACATCGACTCCACCTGGTTACTCAGGTCTGAGCGTGTCAAGACTCAACGAATATGTTGATTGGGAGGTAGTAGCATGGTTCATCCTAGTCTAGTCTTTAACCCGGTCACAATACATTGTCAGTTTTAGTTTGAGTCTTGGTTGTCTTGTCTTTTCCTGATTGGATTAAATTGCTTTGATAGGAAAATCTGGTCAATTTAATGATAGTTATTATTATTCCTTAATTTACTGTTATTTAAGTTAATTTTTAAATGTTAAAGAAATTAGTTTTATATGTGATTTAATAACTTAATTAGTTTGTTTGGTTAAATAATTTGATCTTAGAGATTAAATCTATTTAATTAGATAAATTAATTAATTAAATTAAATTGTTTTAAATTGTGTGTGAATAGATTTTATTTAAATTAAATATTTTTGTGGAAATGGCATTTTTAATTATTAAATAAATTTTTGCATTTGAAAATTGTAAATTTTAAATAAATTAAATAAATGCATGTAAATCTTAAAAGGCAAGATTGCCGAGAAGTTGTTAAAAGATATTTTGTACTTCTCGACAAGTGTGCTAGTTGCATTTATTGTTTATGGTTGAGGTTGTTCATGAATATTATTTTTGGATCTGGGAAAACACAGGGGCTATTGGATTCTTCACGGGAAAAATATTAGAACTCTGTAAATTTTTTTGTTTATGCTATTTGGTAATATTATATACTTGTGGAAGTTCTCTGGTTTGCAAATTGGAAATTAGTGTTCGGGAAAAGCTTTGGAGGCTACAGGCAACAGAGGTTCTCATAACCGGACAGTTTTATGAAGTGAAGGCACACAGGTATTCTCCTTGTGATTTTTATTTTGTTTGTTTTTGAAAAGAATGTCTGAGAAAAGAAAGTTTTAATTTCATTAAAATTTTTGTAATTCTCGGGAAAGTTAATTACTGTGTATTTTCTGAAGGATTTGTAGATTTCCTTTAAATTTCAGAAAGCTTATTTCTCTGTAGAATTAAATTAGTGAAGGGAAATTATATGAATGGAAAATGGATTCTAAAAAAAAAAACCTTAGGGTAA
>VDFB02147031.1:0-22848 GCA_007258455.2 Sequoia sempervirens
TTGATAAGAGCACCACACAAACAACATCAAAGAAACTTGAGTTGGTGCATAATGACTTGATGAATCCACAATCAGTAAATTCATATAGTGGTTCAAAGTATATTTTGGTCTTCATTGATGATTTTATTAGAAAGACTTGGGTTTGCTTTCTGAAGAGAAGGATGAGGTGTTGTCTACTTTCAAGGTCTTCAAGGCAGAAGTGGAGAACCTAGCACTAGAGTCAAACAACATTTGTCTGGACAAATTGCATTCTAGTGCCTAAGTCCTTTGTCTCCTAAGGCCCTATAATTTTTGGTGAATAATCTCCTTAGTCTACTTGTTCCAAATCTACCTTAGTCAATCTTGTTGTTGGTATTTCTCAAACTCAACTAAGCCATGATAAAAATCTAGGTGTGTGCTTCCTATGTCAACTGTTTGTCATGTGTGCAAGGTTTTGCAACTACCAATAATCCTAAGAGGATGTCTATTGATTTTGGTGGTGTGTGTTTGTGCAATGAAAGATAAGATAGGAAAGGAGAATGCCCACTAATATGCTTGGGAGAAGTAATCAAGATGGCTTGAGTCTACAACAAGGGTTTCAAAGAGAAGATTCAGAAACAATGGAGGATTTCATGAAAGGAATTTGCAAAAGGGGAAGCCTTGTAGAAAAAAGATAGGGATCCTAGAGTGGAGAGAAAGAATGGCAATCACAAAAGGAGTTTTAACTACGTAGGATATTCATATTTCAGCAATGGAGGAGAGTGGATTCATGATGTAGATCAAAACACTTTGTATGGACTCTTAAGGAAGAAAAACTTACTATGGGAAAAGTGTATTCTTCTTCTTCTGTTTGAGCTTCTGAGGAGATTAAAAATAAGAGTATTTTATAAGATGACCTAGAGCAGATATCCGTTTGAAAACTTAGTAGGGCAGGATTAAGGTTAGGGCTTTATCTGCTTGGAAGATTCAACATCATATGGTTTGATTTAGACCCTAGCATCCAAGGGTAATTTGTCCTAGGGCTCTACCTTCCAAGTGTAAGCTGTCCCAAAATTGAATTTTGACACAAAACTTTCTGGATTGACTTTAGGTGTGAAAGAAGGTTTGGGGTTAGCATAAAGCATATGAGTGATGGGTTTAGGCAAAGATAGGCCAAATGAGTCCTAAACATATTTACGGGGATGAACACCAAATGAGTGCAGAAAAATAAGGAAACTGCAAAGTATGCAATTTCTGACCAAACAAGTGGCAAAACAAAACCAACATCGGCAGTTCTACAAAGAATAAACTAGACAATATTGATATCATAGTTGGTATGAGTTTTCCAAAGTCCATCATTAGTAAGAATATTGTAACCAGAAGCACAGTTTAAACATACACAGTTTAAACCAGAAGCACACAATATTAATATTGATACCACTCATTGGTAAGCTGAAAAATATATGGATATAAATTTTTTATTATATCCTTATATTACTCAGAAAAGTCACAATAGTGCTCAATCACTTCTATAGTTTTCCTATTCCTCCACATAACTATTACCTATTTGTGCCCCTTTGGCCCAAGTAGTCAGCAAGAGTGCTTCAGTAGAGTTTATTGTTTCAAACTTTCAAGTCCTGGTTTAGAAGCTATGAATCTTGTTTTACAAGGTGTAAAACAAAATTTTTGGTCATGCCTTTGGTTTATTAAAGGTTAAAGTCCCCAAAAGTCCTTTTTTCAAAGTGGTCTTATGACAAAAAGGGTTTTAGAAGTTGTGACTTCATCTTGTTAAGTTTTTTTTTCTAAAGGCCTAAGGCCGAGACACCCTTATTTCCTCCAAATGCACGTACATGGTTGGAGGGAAGACCTTTTTCAAAAGAGAAATCAAGACTTGGGTCATGGTTTTGGGTTTAGATGAGTCAAAGTTAGGGCTTTGAACCATGGTTTAGGGTCTTTTGGACTAACGCATTGCAGGTTTTCACCACCATGAAACATGAACGTTGGACAGTTTGAACACCTGTAGAGACTCATCAAATGTTTTGACAGATATGCAAGATAATTCTCATAATCACTGCATTATCAGAATACATGTTCACCCAATATCAGGCAGTGGGGACACCTGTAAGTGTTTCGTGGAAACAGTGAGTACCAGGAATGAAGTCTGTGTTCTGTGGGAAGTCAGAAATATCAAAGAATATCGAAGCCTTTCCTGGTTTATGAGTCTGTGCATAACTTTTTAATCATATCATCGTAAACCCTAGGAGCCTAAGTGAAGTTCATCACAGCAGTTAGAAGACAGATGTATGACTGTCATCACATATATGATTGTTTTTCAAAAAGATGGCCATGTCACTATGTTTTCAAAGTATCTAAAGCAGTGCATGACAACGTTTTCCAAAGAGTTAAATGGTATAGTTTCAAATGATAGTAGTGTAGTGGTAGAAGAGAGAAATGTCCACTCAAAACCATTCTTTGACTGTCCTCCGTGACTATCACAAGCCTAGGTCCCTTGTGTCATCTATTATTAAACCTGACTTCTGTTGGTTGTTAACATCTGTTACATTAGATCTTCCAAGGTTCTGATATATAATTCTTGTAATCACCATAAGATTGATGACCTAAATTTGACTAACCTTCAACTAGTATGCCCAATGCTCCATAAAGTTTGTATAGATGGTTATGATATGGCAGTGAGCATTGTTATTTCTTGTTGCCTTTCTATCTCTTAACCTTGTGAACTGCCCTTATTTGAGTAAGCTTGAGATCAGATCCACTCAAATGGCATCATTAGAGCTAAAAGGATATGGTTGAAGAGACGGTCTACAATTAAATAGCAAGGGTAGTCAAGCAACAAAGGACAATGTGACAGTGATAAGGGTTCATGAATAGCTTTCTATCCACTGTTGAAGAGGGCAGTGAGCTGTTAGTGGACAGTGCCTATGACAGTGTTAAGACAATGTATGGCAGGGTGCTGATGCATAACAATGATCAGGAGTAAGCGCTAGGATGACAGTCTGCAGAACATATGAGAGTTTGTGACAGTGTTGAGAAAATATGACAGCGGTTTATAAGTCCATAATAACAGTGATCTATCAGTAGGCTACAGGGCTACAAGATACCTTAAGGCAGTGTTGAAAGGTTGCTTATGAATGGTGAATATGAGAGAGCAGTTGTCTACACTGTACAGGATAGTGGTGGAAAAGTATCATATTTATAGAAAGCATCGTGAAGGCAGTCACAGATGACTAAGGCCAGGAGTTAGGTATGACAGTCTTACAGGGTAAGACTATGTAACTGTAAAGACAGTCCTATGAGAATGAAAAGACAGTCCTGTGAGAATGAGCATACAGGACAGTCACAGTCATCAGGGCTAAGAAGACATGTTGAGGGCAATCATAGGTGATAACGTTTAAAGGAAAGTTCATAGTTCATAGCCTACCAAAGATGACAGTCCTTCAAATGACAGTGAACAAGTGAATGATTGCATGAGCAATGGCAGTGAGCAACAAGCTAGACACCTGTAAGTGACAAAATCAAACCATGGAGACTGTTGCATGACAGTTAGTGAGCAGCATATGAAGAATAATGGAAGGACAGCAATGTTCTATAAGATTATAGTCAATAATCCATAAAGGACAGTGACATGTGAACAACATATGAAAGACAATCCAATCAGCATCATGATTTATAATCTATAAATAACAGTCCATGACAACTGAAGCAGCCTACCAAAGATGACAGTCATCAAGGGTATAATCATCATGCAAAGGACAGTTCATTGGTACATGTAACAATATCAAGAATTTTACACAGTAGGCAGTAATCATGAAGGCAGCATTGTGATATGTATTAAGTGACACTACTTTCAACCTATGCATGTCAATATGTAAAATGATATGAACAACCATAGTTGAAAAACTCGCCGACTAATCGGCGAGTTACAAAAAACTTGCGGGTTTTTTTTGCTGGCAGGTTTTCCCTGCATTTGTATGCCAGATTTACTTGCCAAGTTTTTTTGGCGAGTCTGCATTAAAAACTCATCCGCTCAGAAAAGTGTCTCCCGCGGCCGCTAAAAAGGTTCATTTTTTCAGTCTAACAATTGCTCTCCTTCACCAAAAACACCCTTCCAAGCATTTGGCACATATTTGTAGCAATTTTGCATCAAGGAAACAAGATTTGAAGAGGATTTTGATCAAATTTCAAAGGCAAATTGGATTTCCAGGCAGGTTTTTTTATTTTTCCAGGTAGGTTTTCTGATTTTTCTTTTTCTTTCTTTTTTTAAAAATTTTCTTCATTTTTGCTAGATCAAAATTTTAAAAAGATCATGAATGTAGTATAAGAAGGTTATAAATAGATTTATATTCATCAAAACAAGATTCATCACCCTTTTTTACATTTTTTTCTGATTTTTTCATTGTTTTCACATTTTTTTCAAACCCTAGTTATTTTTTTTATTTTGAATCCATTTTTTTTTTAAGAAAATGTTTAGAAGCTTATAGATTAGTTGAAATTTTTACTAATTTAAAGTAATTTTCTGATTTTTTCATTGTTTTCACATTTTTTTCAAACCTTAGATTTTTTTTTAATCCATTTTTTTTGAAGAAAATGTTTAGAATCTTAGATTAGTTTAAATTTTTACTAATTTAAAGTAATCTATATTGATTTAATCTAATTTAGGTGGTTTTTTAATTTTCTATTAAAAACTAACAAAATACTTTCACTTGTCAAGCTGGAGTTAATTTATATTAGCAAAATAGAGAAGCTACATCGGTTCAACCTCGGGCTTTGCACCATCAAATTGCCACCATCATCATTTGTAGGCACTTACGTCCTCTAAAGACTAAGGAATCACCTTGGAAATAATATATCAAAATTTGGAACTTTAACAAGTTTATTGTATTAAATGTGTTCTTGGAGGCATAAAGCGCCTCAAATACCATCTTGCAGGCATCACTCATCGTGATGCTAGGCCTTGTCCTAACACCACTAAAGAAATAAAAAGACAAATGAATGCCATATTTGCAACCACAGAAGAAAAAGAATTACAAAAGGAGAGGGCAAAGGCAGCCATGCAAGCATCCATAGCTTCTTCTCAAGGAGCTCCAATCAACCTTGAGTTGGATGATGATGCACTTCAGGGCATAGTGGGCTCTCTTCATGGTCCACGTATCTAAAGTAAACCCACCACCACCGCGAGCCCTTCATTGACTTCTAGTAGAGCACTAGGATCAGCACCTACACGCACGGTACATGATTTTTTCTAGAAAAATACCTAGAGCACAACCTTCCTTAGAGGCAACTGGGTGGAATAGGGAGATGCATGAGCAGGCAAACATTGTTTGTGCTAATTTTTGGTATTTCAACAACATCCCTTTCAATGTGGCAAGTTCTCCTTATTGGCACAATTTGGTTACTACATTGACAGTTGCAGAAAAAGGCTACAAGGCGCCTTCTCGCACAGACTTGAGTGGGAGGTTAGTTAATTTATTTATTTTTTGATAAATTTATAGCAATTTATGATGAATTTAAGCTATTTTTTTGTTTAGAAAGTAAAATTGTGTACTTAATTTCACTTTATATTTGTAGGTTGCTTAGTAATGCAAGTGAAAGGGCAAAGGCAGTGGTAGAAGAACAAAGAAATGAAAGGAAAAAATATGGCTGCACTATTCTTTCTGATGGGTGGACAGATGGTAAAAACCGCACCATCATTAACTTTTTGGTAGCTTGCAGAAATGAGGTGGTGTTTTTGAAATCAGTGGATGCCTCCAACATAGAGAAAAATGTAGAAAATTTAGCTCAAATGTTGGAGCAAGTTTGCATGGAGGTTGGAATTGAAAATGTTCTACAAATAATTACTGACAACTGGTATTTTTTTTGGACACCTTTGTGCAACACATGTCCTTGACCTTCTTTTGGAGGACATAGGCAAACTTGATTGGGTCACACCAATTGTAGAGAATGCAAGGAGGATCACAAAATTTATCTACAATCACCCTTGGGTTCTTCACTTGATGAGGGATCACACCCAAGGGAAAGAGTTGGTGAGATCTAGTGTGACAAGGTTTGCAACGATTTTCTCAACGTTGCAAAGCATTCTTGATTCATTGACCGCTTTGAAACAAATGTTCATGAGTCAAGCATGGCTAGACTGAACTTATTTGAAAAAGCCGGAAGGAGAGAGTTGCATGCATAGTCTTCGACAACCTATTTGCACAAAGAGCTACAGAGATTGTGAAGGTAACTTCAAAACTTCGAATTTAAATTCAAATTGAATATTTTTATTTAATATGTCTTTCATTGTAAATTTATGAAAACTTTAAACTTCTTGCATTTTTTATATCATAGGTGTTGGAGCTATGGTTAGAGTTCTCCACTTGGTAAGATGGGGATAAAACCCCAATGGGGTATCTTTATGAGGACATGGATAGGGCCAAGGAGGCTATAAAAAATTATTATAAGGGCGACAGCCTCAAATTTGATCCCATATGGGAGATTATTGATAGGAGGTGGAACAATCAACTCCACCAACCCATCCATGCAACAATGTACTTCTTGAACCCTCGTTTCTTCCCTTCAGGCACCTACTCAAATCCTACTGGAGAGGTTATGGAGGGCCTCACTACTTGCATTCAAAAGATGACACCCCAGGCTAAGGTGGCAAACCTCATTGTTGATGAATTGCAAAATTACAAGGAAAGAAGGGGTAGGCTCTATTCTTCAGACCTGGCTAAGCGAGCAATAAACAATTAGTCACTAGGTATAAAATTCCAAATTTACAAGTTATGTCTATTGATAATTTGATAAAATATGTTTTGAACTTTTCACTTTCCTTTATAAGTTTCTAACTATTCAATATTATTTTTGTGGTGGAAATACCCCAAATCTCCAAAGATCTGCCCTTTATGTCTTATACCAACCTTGGTGCATCCAACTATGAGCAAAGTGTTAGACTGTTGCATTACATCCACACAAGAGAGGAACAAAACCCAGCCGAGAAACACCTACGATGAACTTTGTCTATGTGCAAGACAATCTTTGGCTATGCAGCAAGAAGGGTAAATATCAGATGATCCAATTGATTTGGATGCGATAGTTCCTTACAGTGATTGGACAGGGCGAGATGAGCAGCCTTCATTGTTTTCCGAGGATGATATCTATGATTTGTACAAACAAACAATGGAGGAAGGGGGTGGATTGGGATTCTCATTGGATGACATTGAGGATGAGGATCAAGAGACTAAGGAGTAGTCATTGCCACCAACATCTACATCTAGGATGGAGATCGAGGAGCCACAGCAAAGTCCTATGACTAGACCCACTTCTACCTCTCCCCTACTAAAAACTAGACATGGGAAGAGGAAGATGTAAATTTGTAAAATATATTAATGTAGTATTTACTTTCAGTTTTACAAAAACAATTTGCTATTTTCATTTTGTTTCAAACTATCAATATCAGCGGATTCCACATGAGGATGCCATTTTGTACCCAATTTACTTTCAAATCAATCAAATACAACTAGACTCAACTTTTTTCTTTTATGTACTCATTTATTGACTCACTGGATGCATCTTATCATTGAATTTTGCAAAAAAAAAGCGTTTTTAATGAAATTTAAGCAATTGTTTAAGTTGCCAAGTTTTTGCCGAGTCGTGTTTTTTGGGCTTGGTGAGTTTTTCAACTATGTGAACAACAATGGAATCAAGTATTAGACCCAGTCAATGGAGCCTTGTTTGAACATTTTGAGGCAATGAAGACCCCTACACAGATGTTCCAGCGCAAGGAAATCTTGATGGATGAGTGAAATTAAGACTGATAAAGAAACCTCCAAACAAACATAGAAAGCCTAACAGAAGGAGACCTTATCCCACGCCTTCAGGAGGTCAAAAGCAGTTAAGAAGAGTGGAGAACATGCCCTATTATGCATGACTACTGGCAGTTGAGGAGAATAAAGGTCGGTTTGAGCATTTAAAACAACTGTAGCAGTAGTTTTAACACTTTGCAAGCATCTAGAAGAGTGGAGGTTGCTGATTGGAGTCTTTATAGGAACATCCAAAGGAGAAAAAACTTGAAAATTCAAGGATTCCTTCCCTCAACGCCCTGCTGGAGCATTTGTAGCAGTCAAACAAGCAGATTGACCTCCCAAGCGCCCAAGGAAGTTAGCTTGAGTTTCAAGGCAAGCATCTTCATTCATTGCGCACATGTCCTATATTCTCTCCTCACCGTTTGATATGCAAAGTGGACACCTAGTCAAGGAAGAAAAGAGATGTACTTTGTATAAGAACTTCAGATGTAACACATTATCAGGATTCTGAAGCATTTTGATCTCAGTAAACAGACTTGTACTCGGCTATTTTATACCTTTTTGATCAATAAAGAGCCATCTTTGCCTTCTCACATCTGTGTATTGTGTATATCATGGAATTATTGATTCTGTCTTGTGATAAAAATTGTTTATTTTTTATTAGCAATCTCATTTTCTTACCTTTATACAGTAGTACATATATTTTGTAGGTCATAGTTTGTGGTTCTGTCAAGTTTATGCAATTTTCAGTTGTGAATGATATCCTTTCTGATTGCTGATATAAACTTGAAACTTTCCTATGAAACACTTATGCAAAATATGTCAAATTTTGAATTGTGTATGGTACATTGGCTCTTTAATCACTTTGTGTATGCTCAAGCAAGTGCAAGCCACTATATATTCTGATGTATCACCCCTTTTTCTTTTAGTTCTAAACTCAGTTTTCAATTAGAATTTTACCCTTTTTCCTTATGAACAGCAGTAGAATAAGCTAGTTTTAGGTGTTACACTAGGGGAACCAGCCCTCTCTAGAGATTCACTCCCACTTTCAGGTCACCCACAGCCTAGGAGTGTTTCCATTCTGTCAGTTGGAAGGAGAATTGCCACACTAATCCTCCAAAGGGTGCATTCCAACATGACAACAATAACATTAAGCATAAAAAACTCTGGGTATATGACCAAAGAACATTATACTTCAATTGTAGATCAACAATTAACTGATTAAGCCCATACAATCTTCTTTTGTTTTCTAAATAAGGCACCTCGGTAACATTCTAGTGCCAAGGTGGAAAATGCATAATTCACCATTGTTGATTAACAATTTCATTCAAACTTCACACAAAGAAATATAATGAGAAGTGGAATCACGCCATTGTATTTAAACTCATTATCCATTTGAACAATCACAATCAGCTGAACATTGGACCAAGTTACCTTCATTCATAGCCTTCCATTGTAGGTTTCTTTGGGGCTAAAAACCCTAGACCTGAGATTCTAAGGCTATTCCAACCAATTTAACAGTAAACACAATCAAAGTTAAAACATCATTAACCATGCAACAAAGAAATAAACTACTTCCCTGCTTATGGGGTTAGTAGAAGCTGTCCTTTGTGGGTGGTAACCAAATGGCAACACCCTGAGCAGGATTGCTTCACGCATAATTTTCCCAGGGTGCCTAAAGGAAGCCAAGGATTGGCAGCTATGGTAGGATTATTAGAATAAAGAAAAAAAATTAATTGTTTCTATATGGCAGGTATTAAATGGGACAAAACTCAAACAGAATTTTTTGCATGGCTTACAGATAGCTACTAAATCAGGTATAGAGAAGCTAAAAGTCAAGGAGATTCCATGATCAATTTTGTGGGCATGTAAAATGGGAAGTCAACTTGCTAAAGACCTGTAAAAACTCTGAACGAGGCTAAATAACCTTGGCAGATTTCCTAGCTAACCAAGGTGTCAGTTTATGTCAAAACCACCAAGGTATTTGTATTAGTGAAGATGACCGGCAATTCAGTGACTTAAGGGAGTTTGTATATTATGTGCAGGTTCTTGACACTTGCAGAGTCCCACCCCATTCCTCCTTATTGTTGATGAGCTGTTGTAGCCCCAATCTATGATTTAAGGATGTATCAATGATTGCATCAGGTTTGAATCCTATCCTCAGTCTCAGGAGAAATGTCCCTTCCGGAATCAAGTGTAATGGAGAATTATGTTGTGATATTAGCAGCGCTGTATCTTGGCACTTTGTGATTTACAGTTATGTTTTGCACTCAGAATCTATTAACACTTTGTGATTTCAATCTGGCTAAGTTTTAATCTCTAATTATTCTGGTTTTGTGTGGGGACCCTGACCATAGTTTTCTTCCCATCACATGAGTCTTCTAAAGAATTGATGCTTAAAAGCAAGTGTTTGAATTCAATCCTGTAGTTTAATATAGCTGAGCTGCTGCTAACCCTCTACAAGTATTCCTTTAAGGAATGAAAGATAGAATTGTTACAGACGAAAAGAAAAATGCAAAACCCTATTTCAGACTAATAGCAGGAAGTGCTTGCAGTCAATCCATGAGATGAAAGCTTTGATACAAATGAATAATGACACTCTCCATGGACCATCAAAGCGTGAAGTTAGGGCAAAAGAGAAGAGAAAGCCAAAGCTCTCCATGAGGGATTTCTGGCCAGATTAAAATGTCGATCACAGATAATACTGTACCTGAATGGCTGTTGGAGACCATAGCGTTTAATGTTTGGTCAGATAACAAGGAAAGAGATCTGGCATCAAGTTTCTTGGAAGATTATGTACTGTCTGATTCAAGGATGGCAAGAACAAGGTGAAATGCAATATCCTCATTGAAAGTCTAGCTTATGAAATGGCAAGGCTTTGAATCTTATGGGCATCCATCATCAACATGATGCTGGACACTTTTTTTTTCTTTTCATAATTCATCATTACTATATCACATTGGCTGGGAAAGATCAGAATTAGACGGTCCAATCTCTAGGCGCTGCTTTGCTCCTGCAGTCCCCGATCACATCACAATGAAGTTCAAGGCGAACCTCTGCCACCCAATTATAACCCTGCATTCTAAAATCCTAATAATCTTAATTAAGTCACCTTACATGACCAATCTGAAGCACATCCGTGTTGATAAAGGCCGCTTCTTTCTGGTTGGAATAAGGATCAACATAGATTTCTGCAATACCAAAGATATTTAGCGGTTTTTCATTTCTTACCGAATCTAGCTGTTCAGTTTCAGGTGCAAGTTCAGTACTTTGTTTTAAGGTGTGTTCCCCTGGCAGGTTTAAAACGTTCCTCTTCAATTTTAAAGCATCCTAAGGTTGGCAATTATGCTGTATCATAGACTCGTGTGCATATGGACCTGCCTTTTTCCAAGTTTCTGCCCTTTATGTTCGGCGCTTTTGCTGGTAATGGGCTAAATCTGACTGGTATGTGGGTTACAAGCTCCTTGATTATCTTGTGTATGCCATGTTCCAGTTCATTACCAAGCGACGTGGATGAAGAAACTTTCTCCAAGCATATATAAACCGTTATATCACTGTAGTATGAATGCTGAAAGAGTGGAGGTTGCAGCTGTCAACCTTTTCCTCTCTGTCAGACTGCTCAAAGAGACTATCGATTATCCTGATCAGATCATTCTCTGCATTTTTAGGGCACCCAAAATCAATGAACTCCCGAAATGGGTATAGACCCAGTAAAATTTAGTGGCATTATAGATTAATTGGATACTGATCAGACCAAGCCAGTGTTTACCATTTACAATCCCCAGAATCATTGCACGTAATTTATGCTATAAAAGTGCAGCTACCCAAGAAAGCAAACCAAGGGTCTTATGCTTCTTAACTCTAGATATTATTCTGAAGCAATTGCAAAAGTAAACACCCAAAATTTTATTCTACAATGACACAGGCTTAGAAACATACCACTTTATTATCAGTGACCTTGAGAACCAATTTTCCATCACAATGCCTGTATTTCATCACATATCTTGTCTGCATAGCAAGAATTAAGAAAATTTAACATTAAATAATGTAACTAAACTCAAATTTCATAGAGAGAAGATGTAGTGGATACAGATACTGGATCGGAACGAAATAGCAGAACAGCTCGTTCTGCAAATTCGTCCCACGAATCAACGTAAGCCATTGTATCCCAAATTTGCTTTGCTCTATATTTACAGCCGTCCGATCGTTTTCGCCGGTTTTTGGTTTCGTTATTATAGTGTACAGAATGAGCTAAATGTCGTCTTTATCCAAATCTACCGTCTTCGTTTCCACAGCCGTCGATTGTTTTCCATACATTTTTTGTGTTTCGGTGTATAGTGTACAGAATGGCGAAATGTCGTTTTTATCCAAATCTACCGACTTCGTTTCCACAGCTCTGTAAAAAATGGCTGCAGTTGGAACCAAATTTTTATTATTTACCCGAACAAAAAACATAACTAAATTTAGGATTTTAAAACCCTAAAACAACGATTCTTTTTCTATACTCATATATATAAAATTATTTATTGTTTTTAATCGCGACTCTAAAGTAAGAAGCGTTTACCCTCTCCATTACACCTCATATTGTGAGCCTAGAAGTTAGGTGCATATCAGATTTAGGTATGAATTAGATCCCATATATATTGTAAAGCTATGCAGCAGACCAAAACAGATTGCCCGCAATTAGTGGACTATAAAATGTAATAATAATTATTATTATTTGGCTACTTATTCCGATTGAATTTGACCATCATGTAGCCCTAAATTTGGATTTACGCCCGTTGAGATAAGCACTTGCTAGAATTGGCTACTTGTGCGTGTTGATGATTTAACAATAAATTATTATATATATTAAAATTAAGATTGATGAATATAAAAGTATTTTTAAATTTAATTGGCATAGCGATTTTTAATATTAATGAGATTAGATCATATTTTATGAAAATAAAAATATTTTAAAATTTAATTATACAATCATTTTAGATAGTAATAGTTGGATTATATTTTGTAATTATCATTAAATTAGAAAACAAAATTGACAAATATAAATATTTAATTAATTTTTAAAATTTTTAAATTTTAAAATGAGTATTAATTAATTTTCCTATCTTTTTAATGAATTTGTTTTTGTAATGCTATTAGATTTCCACAATCCATAGTCTCTTTGCGAAGATTGTTAATTTACGGATTTTTTGATTGTGTTAGAGGCACATTAAACAGTTTAGTCACTTTCGGTGATCCATCAATGAGATTTCTCATTTCTGCATTGCTCTCTAGCATCGATGATGGATCGCTAAAGATAATGATGTCTTCTAGAAATCGTGCTGTCTGCAAATTCATTTTATTTTTAAGGCTTTTAACAATTTTAATATAGTTTTTTACTTTTAATATTTTATTTGAAGTACAATTCAATTTTATAATATTTTTATATTTATTAGTATGAGTTTTTTTTTTTCTAGTTAATTAATTATTAATAAGTTAGTTTTCAATCAATCAAAAACAATAATTTCTTAAAAATAAATAAAATTCCAATGTAAGTTGGCTGTCCAAGGCTAACTTCACTTTGTCGTCAAAGTGCAAAATAGGTTGATTTCATTTTTTTTTCTTCACTTAAATGAGTTGGGACCTTAAAGAAAAATTTGGCTTAAGATTTATTTAAAACATGCCTTGTGGAACCCGTAAAGCGAAAGGTGGTAAAAAAGGGGGATTTTTTACCTCCATCCCCTACATCTTCATTATTTTTCCCATACTTGTTCATTACAAATCCAAAAAAATATTAAAAAAATGCCTAGTTACAATTATCATTTAACGTATTTCAAGTCATGTTTGTATGTGGGCCCGATCAAAATATTACGTGGGTCTGCTAGGAGGTAGTCCCTTTAATCTCAACCTCATAACATTAAAATGTTATCAACATGTGCCATATGCCTTCATCGAACCATGCATATGAGTTAACCACGTGCCCCATAAGCCTTCATCAAACCATGCTTATTTGTTAACCTAACTGCGGGTTGTTTGGCAACTTTAAGCCCTAAACTCATCATCTCTCGCAGTTTCTTTCTAGAATTTTTGTGGCTGCCTCCTCTCTCCTGCCATTGACTTTTTCTCTATGACCATGGCGATGTCCTTTGGCTCCCTTCTGCTACAAGGAGCATCTCTACCTCTCTTCACCTGGAAGATTACTTGTTCAACAGTGGATTTTTGTTGGGTTCAACGGTGTTTGAGTGCATTTTGGCATGTTTAAAAATCATTTTTGTGTATGGCATTAAGGGTTTGACTGTAATCATTTCTATTTACATGCAACTAGTAGAAAAATGATCCCTCATGAATTATTTTGTCTATGGCATTGATGGTTTGACTACTATGCCTTTTTTTGACATTATTCTATGAAGTAATCACATGTAATGTGATTTAAACAGAACATTGACGAAATTTTGACTAGGTATAATCATGAAATTTATTGGGTGTATAATCTTGAACTTAATCTTAAAAGATTTTTTTAATTTAATCTTATATGGAGCTACATAAAACATCTCCACCTCTCTTCACCTGCAAGATTGCTTGTTCAACAGTGGGTTTTTTTTGGCGTCGATGGTGTTTGAGCGCTATGATTTCTGTTGACATTATTCTATGAACTAATCTCATGTAATGTGATATAAATAGAACATTAACAAAATTTTGACCAAGAATAATCATGAAAATTAATGGGTTATTGTCAAATGCTGGTATAATCATAAAATTTTATGAGTTTTTAGATTTTTCCCCAAATTATTGAGGGGTTTTAGGATACGGGTTAATGGGGTTTCAAATCCCTACATTTTAAGCATTAAAAATATGATGGGTATACAAATTTTTTTCCCTATATTATTACAAAGAGAATATAGTTACATCTCTATAGCAGGAAATAGTAGGAATTAGAGAATGACTATGAATGTTCACACACTAATCTAGGTGTTAGTTAATGTGTTGCCTGGAAGGAAAATGGGTTATTGTTATTTGAACACAAAAGAAAAAGGTAGATGTTTTTGCAGTATGAATGCATAGAAAGACTGGTTTATAACTAAGTAGCATGTTGACAATGAATCCCGTGAGCTATCCCGAATCCAATGGCTCTGTGTGGTTGCAAAACCCAAATTAATACCTTGGGATTTTCCTACATAACCGACATAGAATAGATTAGAAATGACACTAGTGGAAGAAAAGTAAAGTAAACCAAAACTATCAAGTCTGCAGTTGTGCGAAAATAAATTTTCTTAAAATGGGGTAGTTTCCCCTCCTCTCCTTAACACTGAAATAAAATTATTTCATACAGAAGTATTCATGTTGGTATTTCACTACTATACAACCACAATATCACTTGAACAAGCAACAATATCTTTCATCAGCTCACTTTTGTCTTTTATAATAGTTTCATAGAGTCAATGATAGTAGAGTGAGGTTTTGCAATCATTTACTCAGTATTTTTATTCTATCTCCAAATTATAGAATGTTCAAATAGTATCATAGTGCATCAAATTAACATTTACAAGCCGAGGGAATGGTATAGTGAAGTGAGTTACATCGGCTTTCAAACACCACTATTTTTTTTTTTTTCTCTTCTTTTTACGTCTTTTGCTACCAGGACTTTCTATCAATATGATATTACGTAGAATGGCGGGGTTTTATTATATGTCTCATATGCTAATATGTCATTGTACCGATATATACTTTACAACATGAGACTTGATATATGTATACAGCGACTATATATATATATATATATCATTTGTGTTAAAATCTGATGATATATTATTATCGGTATATATGTCGAGAATCGTCAATAATATATATATATATATATTACTGTATTATTATTATTATCAGTTATTCTTATTATTCATATATATTATTATCAAATTATATATATATATATAGTAATGCCTTGTAGTGTTTCATCATATCAAGCCATGTATGGTTTCATGACATGGACCTTAACATATATAATCTAATATAGATACATATCTATATAAGACTGTACATATGTAATCTGATATATATATATATATATATATATATTAGATTATATCTGTATAATCTTATATGGATAATAAAGGTGAAAATGAGGAAGAAAACCATGGAAGATGATGAGTATATGGCTTAAAGCTGCCCAACAACCCACAGTTAGGTTAACACATACGTGTGGTTTGATGAAGGCTTATGGGGCACGTGGTTAACTCATACGCTTGGTTTGATGAAGGCATATGGGGCACGTGGATAACATTGTAATGTGATGAGGTTGATATTAAAGTGACCACCTCCTAGCAGACCCACATGATATTTTGATCGGGCCCACATACAAACGTAACTTGAAATAGGTTAAATGATAATTGTAAATAGGCCTTTTTTCATTCAACACACCATTGTTTGGCAGGAAAATAAAAATGTGAAAGTCAACCACCACAATTCAATGCATTCAATATAAACATTCAAATGATTTTATAAGAGGTAATTTCTAATGTCATTTTCATTACAAATTCTCTTATGCTTTCACTGCATAACCTCTACAAAAATCACCTCTGTACATATAACAAAACAGAAAACATATTATAATTCATATGTACAACTGAATTTATGCAAGCCACCTATTTTGTCAATTACACCAAATATAAAATTGATTTCCTATAAGCCACGACAGAACTCAGGCATAATTGGCCACTGCAAAATGAAATGACATATTGTTTCCCACGAAGATTGAATTTGCACATTCAAATGATTTTATAAGAGGGAATTCCCTGTATATCCTCTGCAAAATTCAGAGCTTACTAAGGCAACCTATGCACATTCCTCTTAAAAGGGAGCTTATTCATGTTGGTACACCCAAAATAACTAAATTCATGTTTTTATTTATCAGTATACCGGATTTACATTTATGATGTCTGTTTCATTATTCAATATACTCTTTTATATTTATGTACTCAGTGTCTACATTATTTTCAGCCATACAGAATATTCAGTTTTGACTTAGTTGTTCAAATGATCATTGTCCATTATGTAATCATATCACAACATACAATATATTTATTTGTTTTCTTCCACTTATTTTATGAGTTTCAATAATTAGATTACATATTTGTATATACATGTACATGTATATGTATATGTATATACAAATATATATACACATGTATATGTTTGTATATACATATGCATATACATGTATATGTATATGTATATGAAGGTACATATACATATACATGTACATGTATATGTATATACAAATATATATGTACATGTATATGTATATGAAGGTACATATACATATACATGTACATGTATATGTATATACAAATATATATGCACATGTATATGCATATGTATGTATGAATGTATATGTATACATGTATATGTATATACATAGACATGTATATTTATATAGATATACATATATTTATTGAAAGTCGTGGCACGAAGTATATGCACAATACACACTGTCAAATAGATTCGTGCAACGGTTGTCAATAAATATATGTATATGTACATGTATATGCATATAGATATACATGTATACACATACATATATATGTATATATATGTCATTTCTATTGCACTCTACCATGTATGGTGCCATCATATGCAATATACTGTTATTTTCAGCTTCATACCAAGGATCAAAACATTGTGGATTTTAATGGTCCAATCAAAACTCTTATTGTTGTGCATGCAATATTGTAAGGATGATTTGATGTGGGAATGTTACGAGTACCGAGTACTACCCCTGTTTATTACAATTATTTTGCAGGAAAGTGGGAGTGTGGAGAGGTGAATCAAGTATGTGGATTATCAACATACCAACAAAGTTGTGTTTGTTAACACAATAAACTCTATAGTGACATTTTGGTCTGAATGCTTTATGATATGTTTACATTTTATGATATACATATGTTCATAAATATATAATTTTCTTATAAATGCTTATTTGATTGGAGGAATATATTTATTGGCATTGGTCTCTTAATGGCAGGCATGCGAGGACTTCTTCACAATCAACAAGACATTCAACATTAATGAACCGTAAAGTTTGTGACTTTACTTTGGCAACGACCTAGTAATACTGAAAAATGTGTCTTTTTATATGTATGGCTGAAAGTTAGATGAAATGAGCAATAGTATACAGTAATTATGAGATTAGTTAGTATTAGATTAATTATATATCTGCATGTATATACATATATATATTGATAGGTATATATGTACATACATATATATGGTTATGCAAATATGTATGTACATATATAGCTATATATATGTGTGTGTGTCTATGTGTATATATATAATTAGTCTGATAATTAACATATAGTTTTGTTAATTTTTGATACTGATAATTGATAAGAATATATCATTGTTTGCAAATACATATATACAATCTGATAAGAACATATCATTGTCTGCAAAGAATGTATCATTGTCTACTAAGAGGTGGTCGATTTAATCTCAACCCGACCACATTACCTTGTTAACCACGTGCCCCATATGCCTTCATCAAACACCGCGTATGGGTTTACCTAACCGCAAGTTGTCGAGCATCTTTAAGCCCTAAACCCATCATCTCTCATGGATTTTTTGGCAGGTTAGTATTTGCAGACAATGATATATTCTTATCAGATTATGTGTATATATACATACAATCTGATAAGAATATATCATTGTCTGCAAATATATATACAATATTAAAATATAATATCACTGTCTAGAAAAACTATATCGTTGTCTGCAAATTGTGTTTGCAAACAAAGTTTTGTGATCATTTTCAGTGAAAAAGACTGAAACATAGTGTAATTAGTGAGACCATAGAAAATAGAAGGCTGAAACCATCATCAAACATATAAGGCATACAAATTTGAAGTTCCAATAACAAACAACAACAACATTAGGACATTTTATAATCATATCATAGTTATATTTTGAATCAAACCGCAATAACTGATTGGGTGGTGCGAGAGAAAAACATGGCTTGAACATACTTGAAACATATGAAAATATTACTCAAAGCTTATATTGATCTTCTCACCTTAAACATATGTGAGGTTTGAAACATAATTACAACATTATCGCATCTTATAATCATATCACAGTTATAAATTTAAGTAGATAAACAGATCTGATTTGCAAACTAGATCACCAAAATATACTGCTACATCGATCAAAAAATAAAATTGAATATGCACATAATCAACTGTCCATATTTCTAGGAAAAGGAGGTGGCATGATATATCTGCCAATAGCTAAGTTGGGTCCACTTGTAGGAGGTGATACTTGGTTAATACCTCCTTGAAGGCATGTTGCTATTTGAGCAAGTAATGCCTAGCTTGCATCAGCAGTCAATCCCATTTGTTGTGAGCCACTCCCAACCTACATATTGTTGATGGTTGTAAAGGTTGGTGTCAAAATGCTCATCATATCAAGCAGGATAGAATGATGGGTGGGTATAGGATCCCCCACTATAGACTTACATTTTCTCTTCTCTGCTTGTTTTACTTTCTTTTTTGCTGCCTTTTGTAGACGTTCAGCCTTGGCCTGCTCCTATCTAATGGCTTTATCTTGCATTCTTATCATTTTTTGCTCATCTTCTATCACTTTCCTTGCTTGCTTCTTAGCCCTTGTTGCTTCTACTTCACGGTATGCCTTTCTCTGCAACATCTGCTCCTTCTTACGTTGCTGCAACTCCTCTTGCCTTTTCTTCTCTGCCTCTTGTTGGCTGAACAATTCGATGAAGGCATTAGATGTTAGTACTTGGGACTGCCTACTAAGGCGAAGCACTCTCGAATGACCTCTCTGTGATGTTCCTTGCACCCTTTGCACTGGAAGTTTCAAGAATTTGTTGTTTGGTCTTGTTTTTTGTGATCCATCATGTGGGGTGCATGGCACAAACTCAGCTTCTTCCTCACTAATAGCATTGTCATCTTCACTTTGACCATCACTATGCTCTTGCCAATTCCTTGCATTAGTGAAGTAATGTATTACTTCAGCTGGATCAACTAGTGGTGGGGAAGGCATAGAGAGGCTGACTTCTTCCTCAGTTGAATTTATTTGCACTCCAAGGTTTGTGGCTACTTCATGCATCCATTCTGGTTGGCTAACTTGAGTTGGAAAACTCAGGCCTGTTGATGTAGTGGTTGTATCTTCAGTGCAGGGTGCAATAACTGGTTGAACTTCTGGTTGGAAATCTACAAAAACTTGTTGGATTTCTGGTTGAATGTGTGTTGTAGCTTCATCACCCCCATTGCATTCTACTACAACATCACTTGCCACTTCCCTTGCATCATATTCCCTCACAAAACCATCTATTACATCCTCATTGTAACCAAGAAGATGCAAGCATGTTTATGCTACCATAAGATCGTCTTTAGTTTCCATTGTGACTAGTTCATCTTCTGTTGTAGGAGTTGCAACATCATCTTCAACAACATAGCCCTCACTTGGGCCCATGTCTTTGTCAAGGGCTGACCGATTAAGAGGCCATATTCCTATTCTATGGAACCCACTAACAATGTTTCTTGGTTTGAAGGCTTTTCTGAAAGCTTGGCTTGCAATACTTGCCAACTCTTCACATCCAATATCAATATGTGGGTTTACAGCTTGCCAAATGGTTCTTTCCTCTCTGAAATATGCCGCCTTGAATGGAGAAAAAATGCTGACATCTAATGGCTGCAGCTTGTGACTGGTATGAGCAGGCAGCGTTAGCAGGTCTATTCTTATTTTTTTTTATTGTTTAATGGTCTTCAAAGACACGTGGTTGCCATGACCGTCAAAAATGAGAAGGGCCCTGTTTGTCGGTGAAACCCCACCGGGGATATTAGCTGCAAAATGGTCTAACCATTTGACAAATAGTTCCTTTGTCATCCACGCATGTTCTTGGACTGCCATCAATGCCCCTACCTCGCAATTAAAGATATAGTTCTGCATGTGCCTCTTTGATTTAAACAAGTAGAACCCAGGAATGCTTATCCCAACTGCACTTACACAAGCCAGCACTGTGATCCACTCTCTACTTTTTGAAACCAAATGTGGTACACATTTTGTACCCAATTTGGCAATAACTCTCATGCCATAGTTCCTACCAGCCTGAATACCAGTCTCATAGCAGTTCCATATTCGACTTGCTCCATAGTGGTTAAGTTTGATCATGTTCTCGAGGTTGTCGTAGAATGCTTGCACAAAAGAAGAATGAACCATAATCGCTCTGTCACTGTCCACTCCTTCAGTTGTTCTGATTGTCAAATATGGGTGCCTTCTTCGAAATCCTGCCCACCATGACCTCCCGAGGACCCCATTTGTGAAAGGATTGGGTCAACTTGTAGTTATTTGGGAAACTATGGCTTGTAGTTGATTTACTTGCAGTTAGTGGCCCAATCTTGCCATGTCCTTGCACCATTGGAAAACTTCAGTCTCCTCCTCTTCAGTTAAAATTGTACGTGGACCCCTCCTCTTTGTGGTGGTTTGTCCTAACAACCACGCCCTCAAACTACTAGGTGACATACCCCACTTGATTGTTGCTGCCCTGATTGACATGTTGTGTTCTTCAACACTCTTAACTGCTCTTTCCATATCAGCATATGTCCACTGCCTAATGGGTACAGGTGAGGGCAGTCACACAGCAGTTTGAACAGGAGGTTCGGCTTCTGTTGTGTTGGTGGCTTCATCTGCAAAGTCAGGAACATCTTCTGGGCTGGGATTTGCATGAACTTCCTCATCAGGCTGTGTTTCAACGAAGTGCACCCCACGAGTTACTCTAATTGCACGTTTTCCTCTTTCTACAACCCTTGTAGTCCTTCTAGCAGGTGCCATAATTTTCCACTAACCTACACGGACAGTAAAAATTGAATAACTTGTTGGTGCAACAAAGAATATATGATTGTCTGCATAGATATATATATATATATATATATATATATATATATATACAATCTGATAAGAACATATCATTCTCTGCAAAAATATATATTCAATCTGATTAGAACATATCATTGTCTATGAAGCTTCATGTGATTAAATTTCATGATTATATTGGCATTTTATAGTATACCCATTAAATTTCATGATTATACTTGGTGAAAATTCAGTCAATGTTATGTTTAAATCACATTACATGTGATTAGTTCATAGAATAATGGCAAAAAAAAGTATAGCAGTCAAAACCTGGATGCCATAGACATAATAATTCACGAGGGATCAAATTTCTACCAGTCACATGTAAATAGAAATGATTACAGTCAAACCTTTAATACCAAAAAAAACCCATTGTTGAACAAGCAATCTTGTAGGTGAAGAGAGGTGGAGACGTTTTATGCAACTCCATATAAGATTAAATTAAAAAATCTTTGAAGATTAAGTATCTTATTATATACCCAATAAATTTCATGATTATACTTGGTCAAAATTCCGTCAATGTTCTGTTTAAATCACATTACATGTGATTACTTCATAGAATAATGTCAAAAAAAGGCATAGCAGTCAAAAAGTCGATGCCCTAGACGGAATAATTCATGAGGGATCATTTTTCTACCAGTCGGCAGTCACATGTAAATAGAAATGATTACAATCAAACCCTTAATGCCATACACAAAAATGATTTTTAAAGATGCCAAAATGCAATCAAACACCATTGAACCCAACGAAAATCCACTATTAAACAAACAATCTTGCAGGTGAGAGAGGTGGATCAAATTTGTACTGGTCACATGTAAACTCTACATGGCTTGATATGAGGAAACAATACATGGCATGACTATATATATATATATGTGTATGTATGTATGTATGTATGTCTATAGTCTAATAAGAATATATCGTCATCTTTGCAGACAATGATATATTCTTATCAGAATATATCATTGTATTTACAGAGAATGATATATATTCTTACCATATTTTATATATATATCTATACAATCTGCTATGATGAAACCCTACACATTCTTATCAGATTATATATATATATATATACAATCTGCTATGATGAAATCATACACATTCTTATCAGATTATATATATATACAATCTACTATGATGAAACCCTACACATTCTTATCAAATTATATATATATATATA
>VDFB02147033.1:0-19782 GCA_007258455.2 Sequoia sempervirens
GATTCATGCACCACAAAATAGTGGGCTAGGGCTGGATATGAATGGATGGTCAAGATCAAAAGAAGACTAGAGGGAATCAATGGGAAAGATTCAAAGAAGAGAGTGGAGGGAAAGTAGTGGAAGAATTAATTAAATTATTTAATTCATGGAAGGAATCTTTGACCACATTTTTAATTTGGTAAAAGATATGGAAGAATAAATGATCATTTTAAATTATTTATTTATGGAGGAAGGGAAAATAATATTTAATTTAAAAATGATTATGCAACCATTTAAATTAAATATAGAGGCAAATGGAAAAAGGAATTAAATAATTAAATCAAATTAATTATTTAATAGACGAAAAGTGGTAAGAGATAGCCAAATAATTTTAATAATTATTTAACCATAGAAGAATGGAAAGATCAATGCATAGACAAATATTAAGAATAATTATTTAACTATAGACGAATAATGAAGAGAAAATAATTAAATAAATGATAATTTATTTAATTATAGAAGGAAAGAGTGTTAGTGACACAATTAAATAAATACTTAATTTATTTAATTGATCAGAGGAGAATAAAGACCAAGAAATTAATTAATTAAATAATTAAAATTATTCAATTATGCAAGGAAGAAAACATGACAATGGAAAAATGATGCTCATAGACTAAGACATTTTTAAATGTCTACATTTTTCCCCTCTTTGACATAATGTGATTTTGAGTGTTGTATCAAAGAACAAAATTTAGACCATGCCCCAACGTGCCTCGGTGAAGGTGGGATAGACCTATGCCCCCTTGGAATTTTTTTCAAAATTTCAAAAAATTTGAAAAATTATTTCGAAAAGCCATTTTGATGCACTGATAGGAAAATAATTCAGCTTATGGGTCATTAGGATGATTGCAGATATAAGGGGAAAAAAGTGCGAAGAAGATGAATGTTAGTATGGAGAAGATGAATATTAGCGTGGAGTTAGTCAGATGAAAATAGATGGATATTCTTGCTTAATAAATGCAACTTGCATGTGTATCATCATTGGGCAGTAAAATTATGGAAAATGGATCACAAACACCATGGTATGACATAGAACAAGGTGTGCAATGTTAACAGTTGCAAGAGACAGACAATAAAAAAGACAAGGAATATCATGACTCATAGTAGGAGCCCAGTTGCCCTAGTATTTTTTCCAAGACAAACCACATACAACAAGCAAAAGAAAAGAGGTCATGATCCATCATCGCTCCTCTAAATCCTTCATGGGACATCCTCGAGGTGCATATTACATGAACAAAGACCAATCAAAGATAAGACATACTAAACCAACAAAGCCAACAACCATTTAGATTGTTTTCCAAAGAGATAGTGTTTGCTACTAGGATTAACTAGAGTGATTGGCCGATTGATCAGATTGATTGATTGATAAGATTGATTGAATGACCGAGATAGATTGAATGACTGATAGGATTGACCAATTAATGAGATTGATTGAACAAGTGATTGAAAAGATTTGATTAATCGATTCGATTGATTGAATTGTGTGATTATGTCTGGTTTCGGGGAAAAGACACATCTATTTGGGGAAAATGATATATTTGACAAGTTTGGTATTAGCAATTTGATTATGCTGGGTTTGAAGACTCCTTATCTTGTATAAGGTAAAAGAACCTGGGTGACCAATAGTATGCTAAATTTAGGAAGACACATCCTAATAGAGACAAATGATAAGACCAAATAGAGCAAATGACATAATACACGTTAATGTTTTGACAGCAATATTGACTGACTAGGCAATTGATTGATTAAAGATTGAAGACTTGTTAGATATGTTGTTTGTTGATTCGAGATTTGGTTTAAGGTGTTTGGTTTACTTGATAAAAAAGACTTGGATAGGAGCTTCGATAAGCCTAAAGAAATCACCCGACCTGACTCATGTTTGGTATGGCCTTACCCTAAAACTATAAATATGAGAATCTGTGCTAGCCCTGACTTGACAAAATTGATATGACTCGACAAAACCCTAAGGATAGAACTAATGCCTCGGGGGCTCATCGAAAAGATGGTCTTGCCTACATAGCAATGTGAAGAGAACAATGTAGTTTATTCGGACTAAATTTGGATAGCTCACAAATTTGACTTTGACTCTGTTTTGGAATTTGATGGTTTTATGATTTTTTTGGATTTGATGGTTTTATGATTTTTTTGGATTTTGATGGTTTTATGATTTTTGGATTTTTGGATTTTGATGGTTTCTGATTTTTTAAATATTTTGATGGTTTTACAATTTTTTTGGATTTTGATGATTTTACGATTTTTTTTAGGATTTTGATGGTTTTACTATTTTTTTGGATTTTCGAAGGTTTTATGATTCTTTTGGATTTTGACGGTCTTACATTTTTTTTGGATTTTGAAGGTTTAAAAGTTGATACCTGTGTAGGATCCCATAAAGATGTAAATCAAGGAATTACCCCCAGTCAAGTATAAGAACAAATTATTATGCACGAGAGGATTGATGGATGCAAGGGATGGTCATGAAAGCAAAGGATGCTAAATGGCAATGGTTCTTTGGCCATGAGAAGGATGAAAAATATTTATTTTGGATGTATGACATGTGTGAATGGATGGAAGAAAGGAAAAAAACCGAGGAGAGTGATAGTAGATGGAGGAGCATAGAATGACTACACATGGAGCCTGTCTGCCAGGTTTTCACCATGGTACTTTTCCAAAGCACCACCGAAGTGGTTTTCACTATTGGATGAATTATTTCTCTTTAATTTTTTTTATTTTTTTAATTTCTTTGTTGTCACCAAGACACTTGTTTTCCAAGTTTTCATTAGGGTGACTATTTTTTTGATTTTTTTGTTTGTATTTTTTTATATTTTTTTGAATTTTGATGGGATTCTCTGGAAGTTGTGTAATACCAACAAAGATGCATATTGTTTATGGGCTCAAGTAATGGTTCATCTTTCGGAGTAGACAACTGATACACACCGAACCCATACACTGCAATGATGATGTAGGGGCCCAACCAATTGGGATCATATCTGGATGACCAAGTTGGATGAAAGGATCTAATTTGAATGAAGGGTGTGAAAGATGGATACAAAGGATGATTGATATGGTAGATGAAGAGAGCTAGGGTATGATTCCTAATGTGCACATTGCATGGGCCATAAGGCTTCACACGAAAAGGAGTTTGGGAAACCAGTGAGTTACAACACTTGAAGGGGTAGTCATCAAAGGTCCGTCGAGAAACATCACCAAGAAATATGGAATGATATGATGGATATGCAGATATGGGTGGATTTCGTAGAGAGTATAGATTGAGCAATGAAAATTGAGAATTTGGATCAACAAGCTCTTCTTTTGACATTCTACTTTTATAGATGCCCCCAATTATTTTTGATGAAGAGGCATAATTGGAGATCAAATTTTTCTTAATTTCATTCTTGACTTTTATTTTTATTTTTGATTTGTCCCATATCTTTTGATTTTGGCTAAAGGAATCTTCTTGATCTATCTTTCTTTGCATTCTTTCTTTTGATTCTAGATCTTCATTTATAAAATACACTTTCACATTTTTATTCTTGAGTTATATCTTTGTTATTTTCTTGAGGTGATACTTTTTGATACATATCTATGAGGTGGATGGATGTGGGTGTGATGGGAAGTTAGATGAGATGGTAGGAATGTGTGATTCATGAAAAATCTCAATGATGGACTCAACAAATTCTAAGGACTATCCTTTTCGGTACTATTAACATCAAAGGAAGCTTGCACATCTTTAATGACTTGGAAAGAAGACTCAATAATGGAAAAAGTAGGGGATGCATACCCTAACTCAAGATGGTTGAAATGGATAGACAATGGTTCAGAAGATGGAGCGAGTGGAAAATAATCATGAAATGGAGAGGGATGATCATGAGCATTCTCAATAGGATCATGAGTGGATATGGTGAATATAGAGCTATCATCAATATCCCAAAAGGTTTTGATCTAGGCACGACCATCTGAAGTTGACTTAACATTGTACTTAAGAGTCTAGATATCTTTAGTAGCATTAACATTTTCTCTTATGGATGACTTCTCACCACCATATGAACTATCCATGTGATATTCTCCACAACCCATATCATGGATCTAGACCTTGGTTTTGGAAGGTGTGGTGAATGGAGTGGATGCTTTGAAAAGGTCAGATGGATTGATGTAGTGGGATGAAGTGGAAGATGAAGCCTCTCAATTGATGGGCACTTGATATTCTGTGGTTTCTCTTAAGTTGGCGTAGTATTGGAAAGGATTAGGATCACTTGGTATATTAATTTCAATGCCATCATATGGAAATTTGAGGCATTGGTGATAAGTGGAAGGTACAAATCTCATGGCATGAATCCATGGCTGACCAAGGAGGAGTTTATAGGGCAAGTCCAGATCCAATAAATGGAACATAGTATTTTGAACATCGGGGCCAACCCTTACAGGTAGAGTAATTAATCCTTTCTAAGACAAGTGCTCAACATCATCATAATCCTTGATAACAATTGTCTTAGATCAATTTATGCAAGCTTTAGAGTATCTCAATTCTTTCACCAATTGTAGGGTGCATATATTCAAATCTTCTCTACAGTCTACCAAGACTCGTCTAATTTTATGTTTATTAATGAAAACTTCCAGGTGTAGTGGATCATTGTGATTTGGATTTTCTGTGAAAAGGTCTTGTTTGGAAAAGGTGGCATGATGAGTTGTATCTATAGATTCTATCATGAACTACAATTGGTTAAAATTCAAGTCAGAAGGGATTAATGTATCTTGCAAGGCTTTTTCAAGAATGAACCTATGCTATGGGGAAATGTGAGGCAACTCAAGAATAGATATTTTTGTAGGCATTTTCCCTAGATGATCAAGGAGATTGTATTGAGTTTTTTTATTGTGGATTAGAGGTAGCCCCTTGAATTGTTACCTTGGCTTTATGAGTGGTGACAACACATTTTGAACTTTTATTATTAATGCTGATGGTGGCAACATGACTATAAAAGGCTTGGATGTGATAAATGATGGTATTGCATAGTCATGTGAATGTTGGTATAATTAGCACTATTGTTACCTAAACTGGAGGCCTTCCCTTTCCCATGGTCTTGCAAGGGAATTTCGAATATGGTATGATCAACACTGGTTTTAGGCTGTGAATTATCCACTAAAATGTCTCCTTGTTCAATGAGTTCCTGAATGATATTTTTGAGTGTCCAACATGATGATGTTTTATGTCCTTTTCCACGGTGATATTCATAGTATTCATTTTCATTCCACCAATTTTGTTTGATCAATGTGTGCTCATATTTCTTGATTTCTGGAAGTTGAATGACATTGGATTGTAGAGGTTTCTTTAGAATTGATTCAATGGGTTCAACCAAGGGAGTGTATGTTCTCTTAGTGCGTGGAGGTCCTCTATGTTGTTGGTTATTTTGGACTACATTCAATGTTTGATATTGAATTTTTGTTTGGGTGTTTGATGTGGAGAGACCTTTAAGGTAAATGGTAGGGTGACCTTTGTTTACCACTTTTGCATCAAAAAATCCATCATTAGTGACATTCCTGTTTCGGGACCAAAATTTTCCTTTGGAGTTGAGTCATAAATTCTATGTTAAGGTTTTCCACAAACATGGGGACTAAATACTTCTCAAGTATATGAAAATGACACTTACTACCCATACTTCACCATCATTGGTAGAATGATGTGAGTGACCCTCCCCCCTCTTTTTTAGTTCTACAAAGTTTTGCGAGGTTCATGTCACTTTCTATATTGAAGAAAAAGTGATTAATGAATTTGTGAGCCAAGTCACCCCATGTTTGAATCCTTGGAGGAAGGTCTGCAAACCAATCTAGATCCTATCCTACAAGAATTAGTGGAAATAGTCTCATCAAATAGGTAGGCTCATATGCAATTTCTATACATGTCATGTTAAGTTCTCGTATATGTTCCACTAGATCCCAATTCCCCTTTGTATTCAGTAAGAGTTGGTGGAGTAAAATATGGAGGGAAAGGTAGCATACATATAGAGTTTTGTCAAATGGATAAGGGAACAATTCCACCATGGAATATGTCTTCTTAGTTTTCCCTAATTGCATGTTTGTCATTTGTTGTTATATTTTTTGTATTTGTTTCATCAAGGTGTTTGCGAGAGATGGTATTCTATTTGGTTGATTTTGCATGATGGAATTAGTGTTCAATGTTGGATTTGGATTGGAATTTTGTTACATGGGACCTTGTTGATATTGATGTGTGAATATTTCATTGGTGTTGGTTTTATTTGGAATCATATTGGTATTTTTATTTGTCCCAAAATTCATGTTTGTGTTTGGTATGGAATTTTGAAATTGTGGTGTTGTGGTTGGCAGTTTAGAATTGAAATGTTGGACCTTGGTTTGTGTTTTGAAATGATGGCATGGGACCTTGATTTTTGTTTTGAAATTGAGGTGTAGGTCCTTGATTTGTATTTTGAAATGATGGTGTAGGTCCTTGATTTGTATTTTGAAATTGATTTGGTACCTTACGTGGAACAATGTGAACCCTCCTTGGTTTATTGGGTTGATTTTGATGTGTGGAACCTTGAATTGTGTGTTGGAAAAGAGTATTTGTGAATGTCATACTCATGGGATTTGATGATGAGGCACCAAATGTAAATGTTTTTCCTTGTGTTGTGGCATGATTTCTATTGTTTATGAATGTTGGTGGATTAGGAATGTGTACATTTTGTTCCATGTGTGTTGTTGTCCCAAGTGGTAGACTAGTGAACATTAGGTGTGAGGATGGCATTCCTAATGTGAATGTTTTTTGGATGGAACTTTGGTTTAGTCCTTGTGTAGCTCCCTCTACAAGTGTAGAAACATCATAGCCTTGAGGAAGTTTGGCATATTTCTTAGCTAGTGCATAAAATAATTTATTTGGATCAGCACTAACAAGTTCATCTACAATGCATATAATCCTTGGATCTTGGGAGGCTATTTCAATCTCTTCTAGAGTCAAGCATTTGTTGAATTATGTTAATCCAAGGTTATCAAATGTGTTTGGTGATTCTCTTTGTGGTGTTTCTCTTTGGGACAGTGAAGATTACTTTGAATTTTATCTAAGGTTTGTGCCATGAGGAGGACTAGAAAAGAGGTCATTTGAGGAATCTGTGTCCTTTATTTTTTTCTTGTGATATTGTTTCAGCCATGTAAGACTTGCAAGGTGAATATGATAATGCAAGGATGATAAATGTAAAGTGGGATATGAGACTAAGCTATGCTTTTTATTTTTTTTATTTTTTTTTAGGATTTTGAGGATAAGGATGAAAAATGATAATGCACCTAAGATTAAGGTTTTAAATGCAATAATGATAATGACCTTATGACCAAAGGATGTGGTATGAAAATGAAGCTAAATGAGACTAAGGGATGTCAAATGATACTAACAATATGGACCTTAAGATCTAAGAAAAATGATGCTAACCAAGATATGTTGATCCAAGATTACAAACCAAATTGGCATTGACCTTTATGAGGATCAATATTGAGAGATTTTGATAGGATGAGTCTAAACTAAGACATAAGTTTGAGACCCAATTTTGATAATGACAATGATGACGATGGTGACTGATAAGTTAAAAGATAAAGATCAATGATAATCTAAATAAGCAACCATGAATTGTCCAAAGGCTTGATAAGCTTCCTATGTTTGAAATCTAAAAGGTATGTGCAACCTAAGCCAAACCTAAGATTTACTATACTAGGCAAGGATGGAAAATGCAACCTAAATGTGATGCAACCTAAACGAAAATGATGGAATGGATTGATTAAGTTTTGAAAGTCTAATTTTTAGATGATAAGATCACTATCAAGATGATTAAGATCAATATTGGACAAGTATTCTCTAAAATTTTGATAATTAGGCAATTGTGGTTCACTATTTCTACAAGTGTGGTGAACTGTGTGATAGTTTCAAGTTTAATGATCTCAAATGGTTTTCATTTTTGGAAAATATGGAAATGTGACTAAAGAAATTTTGAAAACATAGAAAACACTCTGAAGATAGATTTGACTATTGAATTTGTGAAAATTTTGGTATGTGTATGTGTATGTTCGGGGGTTATTCACCCCAATTTTGGTATTGGTATGTGTATGCATATGTTAGGGATAGGAAACACTTGATTTTTTTTGATATAAACCCTAAAAATGCATATCAAAAACAATCAAGCACTACCTATCCCTAAGGTCAATGTCCAATGGTGAGATTCCTAGGCCCACAACTTGGAATCTTCATCAATGCCAGTGAGGGACACCCTTTCAGGTTATGTATCAACTCTTGTATTTGAGAGTGGATGAATAGTGGCCTCCTCGAATGGAAGGATGACCCAAATCACCCTCTCCCTAGAGAGTTACAAGTAAAAACAAGTAACTTATGCTATGTCAAGGACTCTTGTCTCACTCAAGGGATCCATATGGTGAGTAACTTTCAAGGTGCGATGCTACACCCTTACATTGAGAGTGACACCAAGATAAGTCAAGAAATAAGGGTGGCTACTAAAATCATTTATAGTCACAACTTAGGGACATTCCACCTCATGAGCATCCAACAAGCCACTTAAGGCTTTAACCAACCTTACTAGGGGCACCTATATGCAAAGGTACCTTCCCATTCCAATCGAAACTATACAAAAAAAACTAATAGAAATTGAACTTTACTTTTATCTGATCCTTTTATATACCAATCCAAGGGAAAAATTGGTTTGGGTTGCCTTCAAGTTCTACGTACAAATGTGTCTCTTAGGTAGGCCCAACTAAAAAAGAAAAATAAGATGCAATGATTTCTCTTCACCCAAGATCACTTGAGGCACAAGGGGAGAGGATACTCTCACTACACCTTATGCGATCTACTTACAAAAAGTGTGCAAGTGCACCAAACATGGTAGATAATTGTTTATTAATTAACCCAAATTGAAAAGTGCCTACTTTAAGAAAACACTCAAATGCAAGTTGTGGTTCGTTTTATCCCAATGAGTGTGAGATGTAAAGTTGTTTTTTTAAGACTAAATGAGTGAAGGATGCAGTTTGTTGCTCATTTTAAGCCTCATGAATGTGGAAATGAAATTTTTTGTTCATTTTAGATCCCATGAATGTAAAGATGTAGATTGTTTTTCATTTTAAGCCTCATGAATGTATAGATGTAGTTTGTTATTCATTTTAGATCCCATGAATGTAAAAATGTAGATTGTTGTTCATTTTAAGCCTCATGAATGTATAGATGTAGTTTGTTGTTCATTTTAAATCCCCATGGCATGTGTTAAAAACAAAAAAATGCTTCTTATTTTAACAAAAACAAGAAAAAAACCCTAAAAAACCACAAGTTAGATCTCCAAAATGAAAGACATGCACTAAAAAAATATATATTAGTAACACCATAAAAAACTTTAATGATAACAAAAAATTGAAAACAACGATAACTTTTTCAAATATTAATGAAATTGAAATTTGTAAAATTCTGTAGAAAGCTACTTGACTCATACCTACAAAACCCATAAACCTTTCTGCAAAATTTTGTATGAAAAAAAATGTTATAGACAAAAGAAAATACAAATTTTAAGAGATCAATAGATGAAAAAAAAGCAGTGAAATTAAAACAGCAATAACTTTCTCAAATTTGAATGAAATTTAAAAACATAAAAGCTTTAGAAAGATGAGAGTGAGACCTGTAAAACCCAAAAACCATTTGATAAATTCTATTTTTCCATTTTTTTATAATCAAAAGAACATTACAAGATTTTTATTCAAATTTCTAGCTGTAACCTGCAAAACTCTTTTAAAACACTCAGAAGATTAAACTTTTCATGTCGGGTTCACCAATGTAAGATAGGGAAAATTTCAAATGAAAAATAGCTAAGACCAAGTAGCAACCACTCTACCTACGATCTAAGCCCAAGAATTCCAAATCTTAACAAGAAAGCACAAACAACATGAAGAAATAAAATGAAAATAAGTTTAAGCAAAACACTACATGTTGAGGTTGATTCTTTTCCTTGATTCTCCTCCTTTCTTCTCAAATTGTAAATCTTTTCCCTTAGATTTTAGAGCGCTTGAATTCTTGCAAGGGACAATGACCAATAATAAGAAACTTGGAGAAATGTGGTTGTAAAGCCAAAATGGATGAAAAGACCTTTTATAGAAATGATTTTCAAATGGACGAATGAAATCAATCTTCTAGAAAGATTCCAAGATCAATGGTGGAAGATTCATGCACCACAAAGTAGTGGGCTAGGGACGACTATGAACAGGCGATTAAGATCAAAAGAACACCAAAGGGAATCAACGATCAAGATTCAAAGAAGAGAGTGGAGGGAAAGTAGTGGAGGAAATAAATAAATTATTTAATTCATGGAAGGAATATTTGACCAAATTTTTATTTTGGTAAAAGATATGGAAGAATAAATAATCATTTTAGATTATTTATTTATGGAGAAAGGGAGAATAATATTTAATTTAAAAATGATTATGCAACCATTTAAATTAAATATAAAGGCAAATGGAAAAAGGAATTAAATAAAATTAAGTTGGATTAATTATTTAATAGAGGGAAAGTGGTAAGAGGGAGTCAAATAATTTTAATAATTATTTAACCATAGAAGAATGAAAAGATCAATGAATAGATAAATAATTAAGAATAATTATTTAACTATAAACGAATAATGAAGAGAAAATAATTAAATAAATGATAATTTATTTAATTATAGAAGTAAAGAGTGTTAGCGACACAATTAAATAAATACTTAATTTATTTAATTGATCCGAGGAGATTAAATACTAAGAAATGAATTACTTAAATAATTAAAATTATTTAATTATGCAAGGAAGACATGATGATGAAAAAATGGCGCTCACAGACTAAGACATTTTTCAGTGTCTACAAGTTCTACAAAAAATAAATAGATGATGAACGTATCCAAATTATTTATATTTCTATTCATAAACAAGTGAAATCATTGCTACATAAAATCTTATCATACCCAACTATCATCAACTTAATTTAAATTAATTATATTGACTATATGCATTTTATTTAGTTAACTTAGATAACTTTACAAAAAGTGATGTGTGTGTGTGTGTTTGAGGATTAGATAAAAGTCCTTAACATACTATCATCATTAAAAGGTATTCTTTTTATTAAAAAAATATTGAACAAGATTCTTTTATATGCATTATTACCTAGCATGTACCCTAAGATCATAAATATTGTGAAGCTTTGGTTTTATTTTTCTATTTATTATGTTCAATTACAATGGTGACAAGGGATGTAGTGTAAATAAATTAAAATAATTATTAATAAATACAAATAAGATAATTCTAAATAAAATAAAAAAATAACTCTTAACTAATCAAAATATCTTTATAATAAATTTTGATGTTAAATATAACTATCAAATCAAAATAAAGTCAACAAATGAATAAATATAATAATTCAAGACTGATATCTCTTTAGATAGATTATTTAAGATATATACTAATCCAATCATTTTTATATTTTAAATATTTTAGTTTTTATTTTGTATAGTAAAATTTATAGAAGAATATTATAATTTATAAATTATATATATATATATATGTATATTGATAGATAAGCTTGCAGCCTGAGTGCTTGTATTAAACGATCAACAAATTTACATTCAATTACAAAAGCCCAACATGGATTTGAACAATAGTCTTTGTCATCTATTCAACTATGGTTTGACATACAAAAGCCATGAAATCTAGTACATCAATGCATGCCCTTACCATAAGGGGTGATACAAAAAAGACAACACACAAATGGGCTATCAACATTTCACACAAAAAGATGCTAAATTACAATAGAATTGTATTGTTGTGTTCTCAGAAAGCCCCTTCTCTGAGATATTTCCACTCTAACCATAATTTTCCCCTTTTGTGGCTGATCTAAGCAACATATGGTGTTTTCCTAAAGTGGATTTCCTCAATCTCTATCCAATCATTATCACAACGATAAGAAGCCATAGTATTTTCCTACATTTACAAAGGGGTTCTTCCCCTCCAAACTCTATATTTTTCTTGTCCAATCTAAACTTTACCCCTAGAGGGTGATCCCACAACAGTAGTTTACAATTTTTGGCCAAACTAGACACTGAAACATTTTTTTTTAACTAAATCTTCACTTTCAGGCACCTATAGCAGCTAGACTGTGAGGAATTTGAAGATGATGCAAACTAGATTTTCATGACATTTTTTCTGTAGATTCTAAATATATTTTTTCAAAATTTTTGGAATTAGATTGCACTATTTTTTCCACCCCCCTCGAAAACTAGTTTTTTTTAGAAAACATTTTTAAAAAGTGACGCTCACTATATAATGCATAACTTTTTTTCCATGAAGGATAAAATTCTAATTCTTTTGAATTCAGATTTGTAACTCCGATATATAGTGCTTCCACTTGGTTAGATAGTTTTTTATTGAATATTTTTTCTTTAATCAAGTTTCAAAGTCAAACCAATTACAATTTAGACATAGCATGATTGTGTAACACATAACTTTTTTTGTATGTATCAAAATTGTTTTTTTTTGTTAGATCAAGGACTCCAATATCAGGTGCACTCATATTTTTCAATTTTTTTTGATAATCTTCTATTTTTCCACATGTGCAGAACAAAGAGCTTCATTTTCGGTGAAAAACCTATATTTAATAAAACTAAAAATATATATATAATAAAACAAAAACATATTAAAATTATAATCATTGGATAGCTTGTTCTGAGGGCTACTTGATACTAGTTGGGTTTTTGAAGTCTCCTCCATTTTCATTCTCAAATCAAGCTTTGAAATGCAAAATTTTGGACATTTTTGGTGCCTGGGGGGAGAAGGGGGGAAAATGGTGGTTCGGTTGAACCTAAAAAATATGTTCAGTCAATTAGGGGTTCAATCAAACCCAGGTTCATTTGAACCAATTCAAAATATTATAAAAAATTGTATGGCAGGTTGGTTCGAGCGGACTCTTAACTGACATTCGCTCGAACTCCCTACCATGAATCAGTTTTTTTTTTGCCATTTTTGTAATAGTTTTATCTTATAATATATAATATTAATTATATACTTGTTAGCTTATAATATATAATATTAATTATATATTAATTATATAGTTGTATTTTATTTTATTTTTTTCCATTTTTCTAATAGTTTTATTTAACATGGAGGAGGTGTGAATGAATGCAATTATGAAAAAGAGAGGCAAATGAGAACAATACATTTTCTTAGCCCTTCGTGATTGTAAGATAATGAATCATGCATGTACAAAATTAAATCATGAAAAGGACATGACTTTTAACTCTCATAAAATCATGTTTTGCCTCTAAATATATACTTATAAAATTAATTATATACTTTTTAATCTCTATAATATGAATTATATCTATATAATAGTTATTAATAATATATAAATCATATATATTATTAATAATTATAAATAATATAGTATATACTTATATATTATTAATAATTATAAATAATATAGTATATACTTATCTATTATAAATAAGCACAAAAATGTAAGAATACAGACAAGGAAAAATGATGATACAGAACATTGAAATGCACAACAGATCAAAAATGAAACAAAGGGGTAGATCTACATACGTAGGGACTTTTGATTCAATATTCATGCTTCTACTAACTTCCAAACAAATTCTCTACCAATAATCTCATTCATGGTGTTCGAGAATTTCTCACTCTCTCCTTATTTAACATGGAGGTGTGAATGAATGCAATTATGAAAAAGAGAAGCAAATGAGAATAGTACATGTTCTTAACGCTTTGTGATTGTAACATAATGAATCCTGCATGTATGAAATTAAATCATGAAAAGGACACAACTTTTAACTCATAAAATCATGTTTTTCCTCTAATAAAAAGAAAACAATTAGAGGTTGCTTGCTCATTTGAGCCCAACCACTTTCAATCCTTGTGCCCCATTTAGTCACCTCTAGTCTAAGCTACAATCTCATGTTAAATTTGAGGAAGGATAGCCTCAAATATTTCCTACTAGGATTCTTCATCTTGATTATTGAATTTATGCTTAGCCTTAGCTTTTGACCGTGAGAACCATGATAATGTGGCTTTGGAAAAGATATTATAAATGGTTTTGATCTTTTTGGAAAACATGATAGAATGAATACACTAGATTTTGTTAGCTACCCAAATGGACATGAGTTTCTAGGAGCTATTTTAGCTCTCTAGGACTGGACAACTCCTAATAAAACTTATTAGGAATCTTCAACCAATGAAGTTTAGCTTTTATATAAGCTCTTTAATGAGTATAGGCACTAGTTGTATGCTTCTAGTAGGACATCTTAGCAACTTATAACAAGTAGAGAGGTGGAAAGAAGGGTTAAGTCTCCAAATCTATGGCAACATGAATGAGTTTGAAGTTCATCATAACATATGAGCTATGATGATTATATATGCATACAAATTATTTCATGCATTTGTGGATTTAGTCCACCATAAAATACAACCATTTTGAGAAGTTGGTGGAGGTTTCACATAGATGTTTTGGTGTGAGATTATATATTAAAGTGGAGAAGAAATAAGAAAAATTTGTATTTTCTTCACCTCATTCTTGTTGAAATTTTAGAGTATTTGAAAAGAACAATATTCTTTAAAGTCTCCATTGGAATTGAAAAGCAACTCACAACAAAGAAGAAATATTGAGAACATTATATCTCTATCAATTATCTTAATTACATGTTCAATTGAATTATAGGGGTATAGGGAGGGAGTGGGGGAGAGATAAAGGGTATAGGGTTAAGAGGAGAGGGTAGACGGTTTAAGGGTTTAGGGTTTAAGGGTTAAGGTTTAAGGGTAGAGGGGAGATTGAGATAGGAGTGAGTGAGTGAGAGAGAGTGTTTAATGGTTTAATGCTTAAGGGTAGAGGGTAGAGGGGATCTAGAGATAGAAGGAGTGAGAGAGAGAGAGAGAAAGACTTGAGAGACAGAGAGTGGGTCTAGGAGTGAGAGACTTGAGAGAGAGGGGGCAGTGGGAGAGAGATAAAGGGTAGAGGGTACAAAGGTTTAGGGTTTAAGGGTTAATAGTAGAGGGAAGAGAGGGAGAGGGGGTAGGAGGGAGAGACTTGAGAGAGAGAGAGAGAGGGAGGGAGTGGAAGAGAGATAAAGGGTAGAGGGTTTAAGACTAGTTTAGGGTTTAAAGGTTAATGGTAGAGGGTAGAGGGGAGCTCAAGATAGGAGTGAGTGAGTGAGAGAGAGATACCTAAGAGAGGGAAAGAGTAGGAAGGAGAGACTTGAGACAGAGAGGGAGGGAGTGGGAGAGAGATAGAGGGTATAGGGTTAAGAGTAGAGTGTAGAGGGTTTAAGGTGTTGGCAAAACAAGGACAGAAAACTGAGAGGGGGGAGTGAATTAGTTGTCACAGAATATTCAATTATTATTAACTTAACTTAATCTTAGATCTGATGAATGAATAATAAACCATAAATAATCAACACATCAGAAACATAGAGAACACCAAGTTTTTTTATGTGGAAACCTTGTTAGGGGAAAAACCATGGTGGAGGTCAATCCACAGTATTATATAGGCTCCTAAAAGTATAAAGAAGTATCAATGGGAATGCACATGCATTCAAGAAAATTTCCTAGAGCTCACTGCTCAATTACAAGAGGGCTCATTGCCCAAGAAAGATTCTAATTAAAACCATCGAGATTGTGAGCTGAGAAAATAGCATCTACTAATGCCTAATTACAGTTCTAGTTAAGCACATGAACACTTCTTCACTCTTCTTCACACTCTGCTTTTCCTTCAATTGATCTTAACAATATTTTCACATAGGAGTCACACAATACACACGTAAATCACCATCCCAAATGATAAAGCAATAACTATTATATATCTGCAACATGGAATTACATCGCTACCAATCAGCCACAAAGAAATAATAAAATAATTACAAACGATCAGCCCAAAATACATAAATATTTTCATGAAAATCCACCAAGGTTGGCCAAAACATAGTGGAGACCCAAAACAACTCCAACACAAAAATACTCCAATTAATTTCTCCTCAAAGATCCACAACACATTTCAACACCCAGTCGGCCATGAACATGAAAAACATGAATGAACAAGACAAAATCTCAGATCAAGAGCACAACAATCAATGCAGAAATGCACCACAGATAGAGCATGAACTAGAAACATCCACAAGCACCATGAAACACCAAAGAAACATCTACAAAAACTAAACTTACATAAATCACATGATCTTCCTTTAGGAACACAAATTGAAGTGACAAAAAAATTGTTAGAATACAAATCTTCATAACTTGACCAAAACTTCACAAAAATCTTTGAAAATTGACATGGATAAACTAGACACACTCAGCAAGAAACCATTTAGTCCACAACAAGTGATCATCAATGTGCTGATCACACTGACAGACTGATCTTTGCTACTCCACTGAACACATGTAACACTTCTTATTACAATTTTCTCAATATCCTCGACATATGTAGCTTCTAATACAACCAATGCTAATAGTTTTGACATCAATGACAACCGCATATCAACACAACCACAACATCCAAAAATCTCCCCCTTTGGAATTGATGGAAAAACATGATGTAAAAATACCATCAACACAACACTTACTCCTCCTTGAATTTTTTGTATGATCTCCTCACAAGACTCTTCTCTCTAGATGATCACCATTTTTTCACATTACTCTTCTCCCCCTTTGACATCAATTTCAAATATCTCTTCTATGCAAGCTATGAAATACATATCTGCACACCTGAACATCTGACTACTCCCCCTAAGTAGCAGTCACCACAACATCAATCTAGATCAGAATATGATCATGATGCACATGGATTGATGCAAATCAATGCATCTCTAGTTCATATCAAGAGGGGTAATTACCCCTAGCATCCCTTTGAGATACTCAAAAGTATCCTTTGGCAATGGCTTGGTGAAAATATTTACAATCTGATTTTTTGTAAGCACATACTCTAGTCTAACTTCTTTCTCACTTAATTTATACCTCAAGAAGTGGAACTTGATTGATATATATTTGGTTTTAGAGTGTAGCACTAGATTATTTGATATGTTTATAACACTTGAGTTGTCACAATATATGACAATAGGCTCATCATAAACTACTCTGATATCTTTCAGTATCTACTTCATCCACAACACTTGAGTACAATTATTTACAGCGATAATATATTCTGCTTCAATAGTAGATAGGGAAATGGAATTTTGCTTTTTACTCAACTAGGACACTAACTTCTTCCCTAAGAAGAAGGCACCACCACTAGTGATTTTCCTATCATCTACATCACTTGCCCAATCCACATAAGTATAGGCACTCAAGATAAGATCTGTAAGGAAAGCTTACGTGCAGAACAAACTCTCCTAACATCAAAACCTTAGGGAAGAATACAGATATGACTTTAAAATTTTGCAATTATAGTTCAATAAGGTACACATGAAAAGAATCAATAGAAAAGAGAAATGAACACATACACAATTAGACACCAGATTTACATGGGAAAACCCTTACGGGAGAAAAACCCACCACACCAAGAAAAGCCTCTTTGTATTACAGTAAAAGAAATTACATACAGAGTACAAACTTCACTTTTTAATGTCAATTTTATAGAAAAAACATTCACTGATCAATCTTGTACAAAACATTAACCTTTCAATGCTCTCAAACGCATACAATGAATCCACTCAGATCAATCTGTGTTCAGTATCAAACATAAATCTCTATTACCCAAATCGATCATTGTCATTCATTATAGAGTATATCTCATTCTGTTCATGGTTTATTGATCTTCCACACAAGAATGGTTGCAACTATTCAACTACCATCGATTCACATTCCGCTTCGCTCATTGGTTCAAAGCAAACCACATCATACAATCATTTGGTCAAAAATGTTCAACTGTATTGCATGTTGGGGAGACACAAGACCATGTCTCCTCAATTCCAAAATGCCCAATCATATAGCTATCGGTAAGACCAAAGGTATCAATAACACCCTAAGAATTCAGATCGATAACAAATCAAGTCTCCCTGATATCACAAGGAAAAAAACTGTCCTTATCGGCAAGAGTCACCACCATCAATAAGACATCTCATCGATGTCCATTGCAGAACTATAGGCAAGACCATCGCTATCACTAGGACTTCCAAGAAGCTCAACCACTGACAATATCCCACATTGACACGAAATATTAGTAGTCATTAGTTTATAAATAAAAGCCCGAAGACTTTAGCTATCCACGAGTTAGTCCTTTTATTACCAACTTACTCGTACACTGCATTTGACCATCACACCAAATTGTTGGTCATTCCTTGTGATCTCCACCATGATGCGTGTTCACTGTTTGTGCATTTTTGGAGAATCAAGTTGGGAATATACAATATTCTCAACAAGTCTCCCAGAATTCCAAGTGGTCCCCACATCCGTCGGCTTGTCGCTCAATCAGAGAAAACAAAAACTTACAACTTCCACGACAAGGTTCCAAAGTTACAAAAATCATCGATGCCATGACAATGAAGGAAATCAGTCAGTCAAGAATTTATGTAACTTCCAAACTATGTGAAAAGGTTCCAAAGTTAGGAACTCTAGCGATCGGCCAACAATGAAGACTTGAACAAGCCAGCAAGTTGAGGCACAATTTCCAACAATCTCCCACTTGACGAAGACTTACTGGCTTCCTTCAAACTCAAAGTTAATGAAGGTCATGGGCTCCAAGGCCCATCGAATTGGCACACCACCTATACTTGTATGTGCTCACTGGTTTCGTCAATGCATCTACAACATTTTCTAGAGTATCCACTTTTTCTAAAGAGACCATTTCATCCTCCACCAACAAAATGATACTGCACATCAATATGTTTCGTCCTAGCATGGAAAATAGGATTTTTCGCCAAACAAATAGCACTCTGACTATCACAGTAAATTGTAATTTTCCCTGCATCAAACCCAATGTTAGAACACAAACATTTTAACTAGATTGCTTCTTTATAGGCATGTGTTGCTGCCATTTATTCTGCCTCTGTAGTGGACAAAGCGAATATAGCATGTAGCTTACTCATCCAACTAAGTACACCACCATTCATCATGAAAATATATCCACTGGTGGATCTTCTGCTATCAATGTCCCTTGCCCAATTAGAATCCACATAGCCTCGAATACTGAGAGTCCTCTATGATTCAACCAAATTGCCATGGTAACACAAAGCATATTCTGAAGTGCCCTTAAGATATCTGAACACTCTCTTCACAGCATCCCAATGTGTCCTTCCAGGATTTTCCATAAAATGACTAAGTACTCCCACTACTTGGGCAATGCCTAGCCTTGTATAGACCATTGCACACATTAAACTTCCAATTGCACTAGCATAAGGCACTCTGGTTCATGTCCTCCATCTCAACAGGATATTTTGGATAGTCTTCAACATATAGCTTCGTTCCCTACAAAAATGGAACAACTAGCTGCTTGCAATCAGTTATACAAAATCTCTCTAGAATAGTATTAATATACTTACTCTAGTTGAGCCAAATTTTTCTACTCTTCCTTTCCCTAGTTATTTCCATTCCCAGAATATACCTGGCTACACCAAGATCTTTCATTTTGAACTTTGCAGACAACTAAGATTTTAGATCAGAAATCATTAACTTACTATTTCCTATGAACAACATATCATCAACATAGAGAGCAATAATAAGAACATGATCATTTTCAGC
>VDFB02147034.1:0-15103 GCA_007258455.2 Sequoia sempervirens
TTTGGACAAGGCATCCCCTTCCCCATGTGAATTTTTAATTCACCTTTTAATCCCCCAAGGCACCTAAAAGGAATTTTTAATTCCTTCACTTCTCCCCACATGTCCTCTATTCATTCTTTATTCTTTCTCTCATCCCCATGAGAATATTTGAGGAATTTTTAATTCCTCACATATCCTCTCACCCACATGGGGACAAGGACCTCCTTTATGAGGAGATCTTGTCCAATCCCAAGGTACTTTGTACCCCTCTCCATGTCATGTCCTTGTCCTTCCACCTCATGTCCACTTCACCTTTTAGGGCTATCTCACATGCCACATGTCAGATGTGAGGGGCTTGTAGGTTCTCAACTCTGTAGCCTACATCTTGATATTTGGTGGATCAATCAAAGATCCATTTCCTAGGATTCCGAAATCCTATAAATACCACTACTCTCATTTTAGAATCATTTTAATGTAAACTCTTGCAATTTTGTTTCTCAACCCATACTTAGCCATTTTCACATCTTTCATCCATTTGCACTCATCCTCACAACATCATTTTTCTTGCATCCACTTGCCATCCAAGGAGCATACACATCCAAGATCGAAGGGCCAACCAAAGGATCGACTCAACGCAAGGTATACAGTTCCATTTCGTTGCTTTGTCTTGCATTGTTTCCAACTTAGGCTAATCTTGAGGTGTAGGTTGTTTTAAGTTGTTTATTTGCACTCTTTTGCTTGTTGCTTGATTTCTAACACTCCATTTCGACCTATCACACCATGATATCCTCCCTAGTAGGGGAGTTTTTAGGAGAGCTACAAACTAGATGTTCATGAAATTCAATGTTTGGTTCTTCGAAAATGACTTCATCACAAGTAAGGGAGTTATCGATGGTTGGATTTTCTTGCTTATCAATGATGGCATTTTCTTGTTCAATAATTTTTTCACTAGGATTCTCATAACTTTCATTGGTTTGATCTTCTAACACCAAAATATCTTCTTCACAAATAGTAGAGATATTAGGAGAAGGCCAAACTTGATTGTTATGATTGTTCATGATTTCATATTTTTTCTCTTTCGCATTCTCTTGTGTCATACTATCTATCCTAGTAGGAGATCTTTTAGGAGAGTAACAAACAAAAGGTTCATCACATTCCATGGTTAGGTTTTGTAAAGTAGCTTCATCAAAAATAGGGGATGCATCAAGGGAAGAAAAACTATGAGTGGCATGCTTACCAATGTTTGGAATTTTTCATTCAAATAGATATTTCCAAATGGTAGGAGCATTAAGAAAGGGAGAAATGAGATTCTCATTACTCTCAACAAGTGTATCTTCTAACACCAAACTATCTTCTTTGCATCTAGGAAAGATATTAGGAGAAGAAAAAATATGATTATCATGGTTATCTACAATTACATCCCCATTCCCTATAATGTCAAGTCCCAAGTGGGAGAGGTAGGATCATCACAACTCTCAATTATTGGATCTCTTAACACCAACATATCCCCCTCATAAATGATATTTTCATGATCGTTCATGATTGTATCCTCTTCCATTAAAGAATTCTCACAAGTAGGGGAGGTGTTGAGAGATGAATGAAGACTAGGTAAGGTAATGTTAAGGAATGTTTCAATGATCTCATCTTCTTGTTTCATAATATCTTCCCAAGGGGGAGGAGGAGAGGAGAAAAGAAGACTTTAATGATTCTCAATGATTGTATATTTTGTCATCAATATACCTTTGTCACTAATAGGAGAGGTATCAGGAGAAGAACAATTATTATTGTTATGATTTTCTATTCTACACTTGCATCCTCTTGTGTTATGATATTCTTACAAATCTGATAGATACTAGGAGGTAGCCAACATGCTTGTCAAAGGTTTTATTTTATTTTCCTAGATTATGCCCATGAATAGGGAAAATTGAACCATACAAGCCATGTGATACTCTATGAACACTAAACGCTTGAAAAGGAAACATGCTAACATGAAAAAGTAAGCTATCTAAATTATGTAATTCTTCTAAAATGTCAACAATTATCCTACGGATCTGAAGATTGAAATGCTTTTTTAATAGTGACTACACTAAATGGATGATTTGACCTAGATACATAAAATAGAAAATTTCAAAACTTTCCACACTGATACAGTAGGTTACCAGCAAGCCTAGGAAGTATAAAATATCACAAAAAAGCTCAGAAAAGGTTTTTATAGGCCATCAAGGACTAATATGTCCATCTGGGCGAATGAGTCCTACTTAGGGTTTTTTGAAGGTTTAGATAGTGAAAATAAGAGAGCATAAAATTTCCAAAAATCTAGAAAAAACACCTGTACAACGACTAAATCGCCCAGGTGGGTGAATGAGTCCTAGATTAGGGTTTTCACACCAAATTCAATAAATTTTGAGTTGATGTTAAGGTTTCTAACTTGTATTCTCAAATGATTGTTTGCAAGTACATTTTTCCAATGAAATTGAATGATGCAAGATGCAAAAATGTAACCTATATGCACTTTTCAATAATGCAATATTTAGAAGTCCTAAATGCAATTCAACTAATGCAAAGTTAATGTAAACTAGATCTAGGACTATAATGTTCTCCAAATCATAAATTCAAGGGTCCAAAGGTTGGGTTCACCAAAATGATTAAATGGAAATAGTGTTCCACCTTTTAGGAGATGGAACTTAGGACCTATTTCACACTTTAATCATTGGGAAACCAAGATCCCTCAACCAAGTGACTCAATTGAGGGAAGGATTAGGGTTTCCTTTTGGAATTGGATGGGGGTTCACCATTAAATGAAGCTTCTAAGGAGAAATTAAATCATGCATACAATAAACCCTAGAAAATCAAAAGCATGTAATCAGATTATTAAACAAAATAAAATAGAGAAGTACCTAGAGAAATGAAGATGACTAAACAAAGCCTGAAAACCTTGAAAATTACTACTTTTAAAGTACACTGGGACTCATATGCCAAGCTGGGCGATTTAGTCCAAGTCTAGGGTTTTGGATAGGATTTGGAATCTCTTGGTGACTAATCTGGATCTACAAAAGATTGGTAAAAATGGTGTACTGGGACTCATATGCCCAAACTATTGCAAAGTGTCCTGAAAAAGTGAAAAGTTTCCTATGAGCAGAATTTTGAACTAAAACTTTGTAAGCCACTGAAGATGGATTAAATAGCCTTTTTCCCACTGGTTTCATGTAAATAGGTTGGATATCTTTCTCTAGATTTGAGTTTCCATGAGCCTTGACAACTTGTTATAATAACTTTGCAACTTTTTGCAACTTTACAATTTTGGTACTTTTGAAGGCTTCAAATCCATTTTTTCTTCAACCTATAAACCTGCAACATACAAAGAGAGGGAACAAATGTTTTTTTGTTAGGGAATGGGGGTTTTCCTTGGTCAAACCCTATTTTGGTAATCAAACCTTAATGAGAGATGAAGCATGAATGAAATGAAACATGAAACATAAGATGAAATAATAGAACCTTGTTTGAAACCTTGTAGATCTGCAAACAAGAATGAAGTGGCCTCAATAAATGTAGATCTTTATCACAACACTTGATTAGAAATAATTCTTGAATGAGATCTTGAACTGATCTTCAATGCTACATCACAACACTAGCTCAACAACATGCATGATGCACTAAGTCTTTGACATGATGAAATGACTCGTGATTTCTGCAATAATCTTCTATAAATATTCGCTTGAATGCCCTACAAATGCTCTTGAATGCTCTTGTGAAGTACTCTTGATTGCTTATGAAATTCTAGCTTGTCAAGAGAAATTATGTGAAATAACCTTGTATTTATACTTGTTTATGCCAAATTTCCCAAAATTACAAAACTACAAGCCGACATAAGATCTAGGATAATAAAATCCTGCCAAGAATTTGATTTAAAATAGGTCCAAGTTAAAGCGAGACTCATATTCCAGTTGGAGCGTATGAGTCCCAATGGCTAAAACCTGGGACACAGATTTCTAGGAGTGTCTTGTTCAATGTGCAATTTCAAATCAAGTCCTAAGACCTAGGTGGGACTCATATGCCCAAGGTGGCATATAAGTCCCAGATCACCAGATCTAGAACACAACCAAAAACACTAAATTATGATTGGTTATTTGATAAGTGTCAAGATTATCCATAGAAAGATGCAATTAATTAGGCTTGTGGATGCAAAATAGGACCAAATAAGGCATAAATAAGCCCAATTAATTAATAAAGTCCTAGATTAGTGTGAAAGTGTAAAAATACACTTTACAACACCCTAAATAAGGCACGATTAGGTCCATTTAGTTTAAAAGGGCCCTAAACTTAATGTGAATGTGTAAAAAACACTACAAAACTAAATCAAGGCAACATTAGGCTCATTTTAATATTAATTATTCCCAAATTAAGTAAGGAAAATGGATACTTTTTCCATCACTACATTTAGGAAATGTTAAATAAAGGTGAATGCATTATAACATATAATAATTATAAAATAAATTAATAATTGTTAGAAATAATCAAGAAAAATATTTGCTGCATAAACATGGTGATAGTATTCCATGTGTCAGTTTTAAGATAAAGTGTAAAAATTAGATATATAACGTATAATGTATGAACTTTAATATTTCCAAATTTAATTTGAGTTCAAATATTATTTTGACATATTATTTTTAATTTTTCATATCCGCATAGTAGTTATTGAATGAAAGCTACAAATATGAGGCTTTGTGATCATAAAGGGTATTCAATATTGAGTAAAAATTATAAATTTTATGTGAGAATATATTTTTTTATTCTTTTTCCATTTTTAATAAATAATAAAAACTACAACCTATAATTTTTAGTCTATAATTTTCTAAACTTAATGGGGCCAACATCATAGTGCAATGATGACTTTGTGATATAGATCAAGTCCCATGTGGCATGAAATCCATTTCTTCATATCATTTTTTAACTTGATGGTAATCTTTACTAGCCTCTTTTCCACCTTTTTCAGCCCTTGGCCTAGATTTTGAGTCTAGTACTCCTCTAAAACCCTCTTCAAGATATTTATCTATAGGATTACCTAGGTAAATTGGTATACTTTTAGGATTTCCTAGGTGATATTACCTAGTGAAAGGAGTGACCCTACTATATTTATATGATGTATGATTTTTCAATTCTTTTTATTTATTCATGACTCTTTTTATGATTGATAGTTTATTATAGTTGTTACTTGATGAAAGACAAAAATATCCCTCTTTGCTGATACAATCTTAATTACAACTCAACATAACCAAATAGACAAATAGGCAACCATTACAATATTTAACTTGAAAATCATATGTGTCAATTAAATAGCCCAATAATGAATTAATTGATGGGAACAATTTGATTTATTAATAGGATCCAATTTCATAATCTTGCATTATGGTGCAATTTACACTTTGTCAGTCTACCTCCAATTCTTAATTATCCGATTCTTCTATTATTTCATGTCCCTATAATTCAACTTGCAATCATTTTATATCGCACTCTACATCTATGCTCAACCCCTACAATTTTACTTCAAGTTTTTAACTTCTTTCAAAACTGATATAACACACGTTGCACTATTCCTTTTCCTCCTCCCTATCTGGTCCCTCGAACCACTACATGGCATCGTGCCTCTATTCATATCGACTTGCCTTCCTTTATGCGCCCCTATCAACTTTTATAGTGTGGCCTATTTCACATTCCTTCTGCATTTTCATAGTCTTCAATTGGTGTTTGATGGCAACATGGATTCTTCTACAAGCGCCTTCTCTCCATACTATTTATGTGCCACCTTTTCTCCCTCTACTTTACCTTCAACGTAGCCTCTATGTTGCCCCAATTCCATTTTAATTCTATTTTGAAATCTGCATCAACATGTTGATTGAGCTTAACCCCAACTCCATCAAGCCTCCTCCTTTTTGCAAGGTACCCCCTCTAATCACTTCTTACCTATACATGTTTTAATTTAGATCCAAATGTATGCAACTCCCTTTTAGTCTTCCCAATCTCCACACAATCTCTCTACCACTAACCAAATCAACCCCCTCTATTTTATATGCATTTTCTCTTTGCATTTTTATCTTGAGGTCTGGTGGGAGATGGTGTGAGCTCTTTGTTTTCCCCAAATCTACTCTCCTCCAACTCTACATAGCTTCCCCTTATTTTATGCCTTTGTTTGGTTTTTTCCAAACATTTCTTAACTGCCCCTTCATCTTCCCCCTATCGGCCTTTCAATAGGTCTTCTTGTATTTTAAATGATCCTTTCATTCCAATTGTTTCCTTTTGGATACATTTTATTATTCATTGTATTTTGAAAATCTTCTAGTCCATGTCCTTGGTTGTAACCGTTTTACCTTTGTCTTGCACCAAATCATTTAAATTTGATTTTATTGCAAAAATATAATCATCTAAAGATGAATTTGAATTCACTATCAAAATGAAAAATGAAAAATTGCAATATGACATTTTGTCAAATGTAATTGATAGTAATGTTGTTCAATCACCTCCAAATCGATCGTCAAAGCCAAAAACAATCAAACAAGAAAATTCCAATGTCTTTGGATGATGTGGATTGCTCATTACCATGATGCTCTTGCATCAAACATGTTGGGTAGAAATATTGTGAGCATATGCTCACAAAAGTGGAGTTGAGTAGTCAAACTACTCTTCCAGGTTGCAACCTACCTACAATGAACTCCATCGTTGAATCTTGTGATCAAAATTAATTTGTCTTCCTCTTTTTCCAACACTTCTTTAGAACACTCGCCATCTTCCTCAAACAACGCTACACCCTCTTCTTCCTTCTCCTCATGTACTCATGTCCACCATAATTCGTCCTCCTCCGCCAAATACTCTCTATTCTCCTCTTCTCATTCATGGGATCAATCCCACCACAGACTGACCACCTCCACCAAAATCCACCCGCATCATCCTCCATAATCTCTACAAGAAAATATGTAACATCTACAACATACTTTTGTTCTCTATCCTTCTCTCCTTCTACCATCTTATTTGAAAAAAAAATATCATCATCATAAAATAAATTTACCTCAACTACAACATTAATTTTCATTGTGACATCTTCCACATCATCATTAATTGCAACTTTTTTTTCTTCACCCTTCACTGCAATTGCAAGCTTTTCCATCCACTCCTCTATCACAGACATCTTGAACAACAAATCTTCTTCGAGTAAAGCACAAAGCTGTGCCACACTTTCAACCAACTTATCAACACAACTGAATTTAAGTATTTCTAACTAAAAATCAATTTTGGTCAAACATATGATCTAGTAAGATTCATTATAGCTAAGTTAGATACTTTCACAACTTTTTCAACTAAAATTGTTGGCTAAAAATATATGGAGCACCACTTTGAGTCCAATTTACCAAACAAAAAAAATTATTTGAAAAACTTGAAGTTTCAATAACTCCTACTAATGTAAATAACTTTTTTTTTTAAATATAAAAATACCCTTTTGTAGATCCATAAGTTTAGTTTTTAAAAACACATTTATTTTAATAGTTTAATTATTATTTATATTTTATTTTTTATTTTTACTAAAAGTAGGTTATCAGCACAAAATATTAGGTTCATTACCATGCCAAGGAAAATACTAAAACTTATTTTAAAAAATTGAAAAAAAATATGATGCACGAGATAAAAGAATCTATTTCAAGATGGTATAATTTTTTTTCCATTTTAGATAACTATTTAATATGAAAGTTGACGTCCCATGGAAACAACTATTTTTTGATTCACACACATTTTAATATTTATTTAAAAATATACCTTTATCAAAATTGGAAAAAAATATATCCATGCACTAAAGTTTCAAGTTATAAATACACACAAAAAAATTGAAAGAAAAAAAAAATTACTATAAAAAGTTTGACGTCCCCTGCAGCTTCATTTTTTAGCATTTTATCAACAACTAAATTTTAGTGTTAATTTATTGAAAAATAGTTTCAAATAATTTTAAAAAAAATAAAAAAAAATACAAGCATAAAATATACTAAAAAATACATATTTTATTAGTTTACATCATTTCAAAATTTAAAATATATATACCACTTTTTAGTGATTCAAGTTTAAAAGTTGGATCATTGTTGGCCATTTCCTTTATAAAGTGTGACATAGCTTTGTGATTTTACCCCTGCATCTTTGTCATCTTGAACCACTGCTACTGCGCTTGCTTCCTCTTTCTCATTCTTTTCTTCTCCTTTCTTGATGTCTTCTTCATGGAATGCCTTCAGTGTGAAATCATCTCTCATAACCTCTCCACATTGTGTAGCTTCCAATATATCCAATCTCATCTTTATATGCATCATCATCTTTAAAAATTTCCTCCTTTCATATTGCCTCCATCCATCCCACATCACAGGATTCTTCCTCACAAGTATACCCATCTCATTTGTTGCAATCTGTCACTACCACAATAATTTATTTGTGCCTTCTACCTCTCAATCGCTTAGGACTTTGCAAACCTGCAACAATTATTTTGAGCCCTTCACAATCACACTTCCTCTACATGTTGGTCCTGACATAGGCTACCTCACATTCAACGATCTACCTATGCACTTAGAACCTCTAGCTCTGGTACCATTTGATGAAAGACAAAAATATCCCTCTTCACTACTACAAATAATCTCAATTATAACTCACCATAACCAAATCTAGACACATAGGCAACCATTACAAGATTTAACTTTACAATCATATGTGTCGATTAAATAACTCAATATTGAATTAAAATGGATGGGAACAACCAATAGTGGCATGGTGTGATGGTTGAGTTGGTGTTTTGTTATTCTTTCCATCAAGGTTCAAACCCCATTGGAATGGAATTGTTGAAAATTAATATTGGGGATGAGGTCCCCCATTTGTGACTTCACTAGTTCATAGCTCTGGGTCAAAAGCATTTAAACCCCTCTTAATAAAAAAAATTGATGGGAACAATTTGATTTATTAATAGGATCCAATTTCATAATCTTGTATTATGGTGTAATTTCCACTTTTTAATCTACCTCCAATTCTCAATTATCTGATTCTTTCGTTATTTCATGTCCTTGTAATTCAACTTGTAATCCCTATATATCCCACTCTGCATATATGCTCAACCCCTATAATTTTACTTCAAATTTTTAACTTCTTTCCAAACTAGTATAGTGCACCCTGCATTATTCCTTTTCCTCCTCCTTGTGTGGTCCCTCAACCCACTATATGGCATCACCTTTATTCATATTGACCTTCCTTCCTTTATGCACCCCTATCAACTTTGACATTGTGGCCTATTTCACATTCTTATGCATTTTCATAGTCTTCAATTGATGTTTGGTGATAACATGGAATCTTCTATAGGAACCTTCTCTCCATACAATTTTCGTTCCACCTTTACTTCCTCTACTTTTCCTTCAACATAGCCTCTATGTTGCCCCAATTCCCTTTTAATTCTATTTAAAAATTTGCATCAACATGTTGATTGGGCTCAACCACAACTCCATCAATCCTCCTCCTTTTGCAAGGTTCCCTCTCTAATCACTTCTTACCTGTACATGTTTTAATTTAGATTTAAATATATAGATCCCCCCTTTAGTCTTTCCAATATATTAATCTCCACATAATCTCCCTACTACTAACCAAATTGACACCCCTCTATTTTATATTCATTTTCTCTTTACATTTTTATCTTGAGGTCTAATGGGACATGATGTGGGCTCTCTATTTTCCCTAAATCTACTCTCCTCCAACTCTACATAGCTTCCCCTTGATTTTTGTCTTTGTTTGGTTTTTTCTTTCAAACATTTCTTAACCACCCCTTCATCTTCCCCCTATCGACCTTTCAATAAGTCTTCTTGTATTTTAAATGATCCTTTCATTCCAACCGTTGCCTTTTGGATACATTTTATTATTCATTTTATTTTAAAAATATTCTAGTCCATGTCCCTAGCTACAACCCTTTTACCTTTGTAGGGAACTGAATCATTTAAATTTAATTTTATTGAAAAAATATGATCAAATGAAGATGATTTTTAATTCACTATCAAAACTTAAAAATGACAAATTCTAATATGATATTTTTTCAAAGGTAATTGACAATAATTTCACTCAATCTCCTCCAAATTGATTGTTGAATCCAAAAATGATGAAACAAGAAAATTCCAATGTCTTCAAATGATGTGGATTGCTCATTACTTGGATGCTCCTACATCATTATTAAACCTCATATTTACATGATTAGTTCGCATCTCCTCTTGACTCACAATAATATATCTAGTTATCTCTAAATTGTATCTCCCTAATTGTGAAGCTTACCTGCTTATTTATACCTCCCTTAATAGTGGCATGTTAGAATTTTTTCATTTTATATTTGTAATGGCGTGAATTTGAACCCCTTGCAAATTCCAAATTTTCATACCTTCTACCTTAGAATTTTGATAATGCAATTCCACATCCTTCTTTCCCTTCCCATCTAATTGGCAGTTGTTTTATGTGTCGGTGGAGGATATTTTTTCGGGGATGCTAGCGTGCCTTGCAGATCTCTGCGCGATGCACTATAGTCTTGACAAGATTCCTACATTTGAAATTTGTAGAGGCATTACAATTCTCCATTGGTGATGAAGTGCAATGTCTCTGCTCCCTTGATCAACCTTGAATGACTCCTTTGCATCTAATTTCACCTTCAAATGACTATCTCTTCCATTTATTCTCTCTTGATCTTCTAGCTGCTATCTTCATCCACAACATTCTCACCTCCATTGAAGTTGCAAGTTGATACTTTGCTAGTTCATTCTCTTCATTGTTGTGGCAACATTGGATTTCAAAGGCTTGTGAGCTCACTCAACCCATTTTCCTTGAGTGCACATGGCTGAAGGTGATATTTGTTGGTGTAATTATTATTTAATTACACTAGCATAAGTTTATTTAGGCATAATATTTAATTAATTCCTAGGTTGCAATGGGGTCATCCCCCTTTCCATGTATTTAGGAGATAAGATTCTACTAGAATATCATCTAGAACTTATATTAATCAGTTCATCATTCCCTAGATAGTTATTTAGGGTTAACATATTGTCACATGTTGTTTGATCAAGACAAATGGTAGAATCATAATGCATACTAAATTTCACTCTTTCCTATATATATAGGGCATTTGTACATTGTATCATATCATCTCATAATAGAATCTCAATTTGCATTCCTAAGTTGCAACACTTTCTTTGTGGGTGAATTTCTTCTTGGAAAAGGTCTTCTTGAAGGCTACAAATTCATAGGGACATTGTGCATCTATAATTCCTAAATGGTATAAGAGCTTGACCACTAAAGATTCATCTCAAAATCAAGAAAGTTGGGCTAGAGAGATTCATTGTAGGCTTGAAGGTTTTCATTGGAGGCTAGTTGGCTCCACCTAGGGACCAAGCTGATTTCTGGAGCAAATTGAGTCCAATCTGAGCTTGCCGTTGTCTTCAGAAGGCCTCAAAACCCTAAGATTGCTTGTTCATTCATCAAAATCAGATATATCAACCAAGTGCCATCAGAGGTATTTTTTAGGGTTTATAAATTCATGTAGTATGATCCATACAATCTGTAGTAAAAAAATCATCTCCTTGTTATTGTACCTCGTGGAAAAAAATTCTTAGATCAATAGGCTTATTTTTTCAAAAAATTAGGCTTTTTCAATAGTTTGGAAAAAAATATATAAATATTCAGGGCGACTGCCATTTTATTCTATAATCAACATAAGGGTCTATTATTCCGTGGCTATAATATTTTTCACCATTGGCATACATATTAGGTTTAATAAATCAATTAGTATCAAATTGTTTTCACAGATATATTTTTATAATAGTCAACATTCAAATTTTTTGAATTGCTTTTTGCAACATTCTAAAAAAATTTAGACTATCCTCCTTTGTCAGCTGCAATAAAGGGTTTTACAAGAAGCATACACATTGTCGGCCACTTGGGGGGCCCATCATCCGTTGTCACCTCGTCACTGACTCCGTTCAGCGTGCCACCTACCAAAGATCAAGTCTTGGCCATCACCTTCCTGTTCACTTCACCAATGTTGGCATCATTCGGACCAGTGCCCAAAAAACTCCCATTCACAGTCATGGTTGCATAGATAACTGTGGGACCCCACTATAGTGAGTGGCACCACCTACCAAAGTAGCTCCGCCCAATTCCTCAGCCCCGTCACTGCTCCTAGGAGGGGGGTGTTTTTTTTTCTACCAAAATAGCCCGTAGTCGTATAAGTGACCAAGGGCCGATTTTTTTTGCCCTTGGTGCTAATAGAGTAGTGTCTTCTAAGGGCCATATCTTTTCACCACAATCTAAAAATTCAGAAAACAAGATATCATTGGAAAGGTATTTCAATGTACTTTCTAGTGGTGCCCTCTATTCTCCAGAATTCTACTACTATAAAAAGATACATTCAATTGAAGTGAAAACCCTAATTTGGACTCAAAAGGGAATATCTTCCAATTAGATTGTCCAAAATCAGTCACTCCAGTGGCATCAAGAAGGTATTATGGTGATTTTTTCATCAATCCTTTCCTTTTATTCAATTTTAGCTCTAGGTGATTTGCATTGGTTTTTTGCCATTTTTAGAATTTTCATCATCACTTGGATATATTGAATATTGGGGGAAGGTTTATTTAATTGAGGGACATCATTTTAGTTGCACATTGATATATCAAAGGATTCACAATAATTTCCTTCAAATTGTTTTATCTTGTACTTGGTTTCTTGCTCTAATGGCTGACACAGGTTTCAAAATCCTAACTCCCCACAATTATCACACATGGAAAGTGAGCATGCAAAAAATCCTTTGGTCAAAGGGTTTGTGGTGAACTTTGATTGAACAACAACCCCACTTGACCCAGGAATATGAGAATTTTCAACATAGGATCAAGTGTGAGGAAGCTATGGGATTGATTTCTCTCCATGTTTCCAACTCCTTGTTCTTCCACATTGAGGGGTGTTCAACTCTAAAAGAGGTATGGGATAAGTTAAAAGACTTGTTTTGGTTAGTAAGTGATGTTCGTGCACTTCAATTAGAGTTAGAACTAGCATCCCTCTCATTGAAGATTATTTTTTCAAATTCAAATCTTTGAGGACACAACTGTCAAGATGTGGGAAGGACAAAACTGATAAGGAATGTATTTACACGATCTTGTCCAAATTAAAAGGTTCATATTCCTATTTTGCTACATCCTTTTACTATACTATGGATGGACTAGGGAGTAGTTTTGTTATGCCATCTTTTGAGACTTTTGGTGAAAGGTTGACAAGGGAACAAACCAAGCTCAACAATGTTGATTCTTCCACAAAGTCTCATGCTCTAGTAGCAACGCCATATAAAGGAAAAGGAAAGAATAAAGGGAAATCAAAGATAGGATCTAGTGAAGAATCACATCAAAAGGAAGATAAGCCAAAGAAGGAGGCCCAAATGCACCTTTTGCAATAGTCTTGGACATTGTGAGGAGGTATGCTTCAAGGAGATCCATGAATTGAGAAAAATTATTCAAGATCATAATATTACTCTTCCTCCTTCCACCAAATCACACCACTCTTCTTCACATGAAGAGTCATCTATAGGTACAACAAGTATTACCATAGCCAACATCCAAGGAAAAGTACATGCACTAATCACTACTCTTGTTGATAGACGAGAGGGTTGGGTCACTAGTTCTCATGATCACCTTCTTTGGGAGACAATGAGACCACCAGAGTTTGACAAGATGTTCACTGCCAATGCTAACATAGTTCATGTAGCTGGTTTTTGAGATGTCACTTTGTATGGAGGGCATGTTCATGATGTAGCTTATATTCCCAAAATGGCTCATAATCTTCTTTCTACTTCTTTCTATTTATCAGCTTGCACAAGAGGGTCTAACCATTGAGTTTACATCCGAGTAAGCACTCATTCAAAATGAGTTTGATGAGATAATTTCCTATGGTGTGGTTGATCATTAGTAATGAGTGTACAAATTCTCTTAGTTTTAGGATAATGCAAATCAACAGGTTCCTTATTCTCTAGACTCTAGGGTAGGAAGCAATTCTCTTCCTTCTCACCATGGTTGCGGTGGTTGGATCGAGTTGGATCTTCTTATGGAACCATCTTCATCATCTCCTTCCTCTTAGTTGAGATTTGTTTCAATAGAGCAGGATGTATTCTCCTCTTTAGATTTGTGGCATCCAGATGGGTTCATGAAAGGTCCTATTGAATTGGCTCACCATTTCTCCATAGGTCTTGAAGATTTTCTTGAGGGGACCACCCTTCTTTATGGGGGGGATATCTAGTCTCCAATTTTTTTCATGTTTTGTGTCTTGTGATGGTTGTAGTTCTTGGGGGGTATTGATGTTGATACCTCCAAACATCACTCTTCCATCTCCTTTTTGGAGAGGGGTTTCTTCCCATTGGATTTTCCCCTTTTCTCCATTTGTGGGATATTAGTTACATTTCATTCTCATTTGTAAATGAGTACCTAAAATTACCATCATGTAGTTGAGACCCATCATTCCATCATTGCATTTTCATTTCCTCCCTAAGTTGCACTTATGGGAGGGTGTTGGTGTAATTATTATTTAATTACACTAGCATAAGTTTAATTAGGCATAATATTTAATTAATTCCTAGGCTACAATGGGGTCATCCCCCTTTCCATGTATTTAGGAGATAAGATTCTTGTAGAATATCATCTATAACTTGTCTTAATTAGTTCATCATTCCCTAAGTAGTTAGTTAGGGTTAATATATTGTCACATGTTGTTTGATCAAGACACATGGCAACATCATAATGCATACTACATTTCACTTTTTCCTATATATACAAGAAATTTTTACATTGTATCATATCATCTCATAATAGAATCTCAATTTGCATGCCTAAGTTGAAATTTTTTATTTGTGGGTGATTTTATTCTTGTCTAAGGTCCTCTTGAAGGTTGCAACTTCATAGGGACATTGTGCATCCATTATTCCTACAATATCACTTCATCTTCATTCTACTTTACATTATCATTTCAATAACGTAGCATACTGATGTTTATCATATTTCTTAGTACTTTCCTTTGAATATCTTTCTTTATCATATTTCTCTTATCATTG
>VDFB02147035.1:0-11030 GCA_007258455.2 Sequoia sempervirens
AAATTTTCACCATATAGATTTTTTTTATAAATAAACCCAGTAGTTTAGAAACTACATTCAATTTGCTAAAAAATCTATTCTTTCATATTTTTTAAATAATAAAGATAAAATATTCAAATTTTTACATCAAGTTGCCTAACTTTGTTTTTTCTAAATTTTTCGCCACTGAAGGGCATGTTTTTTCCATGATGATCCTGCACATACCCAAATATACTCTTGTAAATTGACTTCAATTCAGTCAAGAAGCTATCCCACTATTTCTTTTTAGAGGTCAGGATTTGGACTTGACTTACCAGTTGCACATAAAATAAAAATTCTTCTAAAGAATAGTGTGAATGGTTCTTCTATGCAACACCATTTTCTTTAGCTAAAATCCTAGTTAGTGAGGCTAATCTTAAGCTATTCCCATAGTTTTTTTACTTGACCTTTGATCTAATGCTTTTTATCTTGTACTTGTTGTATTTGAGAGTGTAATTTATCTACTTGTGCCCTTATGATACAATCATTATCCTATAGTGGAACATATGTGGTAGCCACATTTGTGATCTGCACTTCCATTGCATTTATTTGATCCTTGAGATTCTTTGTGGTTCCAGGCTATTGTAAGCAGAAAATGTATAATAACTTTGCTTCCTCCATATATTTCTAAATATTCTTTATGATTACTTGTAGTTTTTCATGTACTTTTGAAATTTTTCCAAAGGATTCAGACAATTTATTATTGCTAATCTTCATCTCAACTTGCTTCTCAAGATTGGAATAATGTTCTTTGAATGAATCTATCAATTGTCTTAATTTTTGAGAGAGTGGCAAAGAGGAATCCTTCTTTGTATGATGCATTTTTGTTTCTAGAGTTTTGATTGGCTCTAGAAATAATTTTGTACCTTCTACTTGCTTCTATAATATATCTTCCCTTGCAAAGGACTAGACAAGTTAGCTTGTCCATCAACCATTGGTAGTTGTAGCAGTTGTGGAGCAATCATAGGTTGAACCATTTTTTTTTGTGCCAAAAACTTCCTGATGGAGTTAATAGGAGAGGCAGATGAAGAGGCCCTTGGATTTTCTTATGTACTCTCTCCAAAAATCGGTGCATTTTTCTCCATATGTTGATCTTGTTGATTAGTATTATCTAGTAGAATACTACTTTGCACAACATCATGACTAGGAGAAGAATTTTCTTTATCTTTTACAACTTTCTATTCTCCCTCATATTGTGAGACCTATTGATTGGTTTGTGTAGAGGAGATGTTGCAAAGTGGGGAGGAGACATATGTGGCTACTCCACATTCCCAACATCTTTCACATCCTCATGAATTTTATTGGTTACTTCTTTATTCTCCTTTTGAATTTTATATTTTTCCTTTTCCATTTTCATGTGCGTATCTACCTTGTTCTTTGTCCTTAACTATTGATCTTACTTTTGAGATATTTTGTCTTTCTCTTATTGAGAGACAAAGGATATATATTTTTCAATAGCTTTCTATCTCAACTCTTCATCCATTTCTATGGTGTCCTCTCTTTTCTACTTTAGAGCCAAAGCATGACTTTCAAGAACCTTTTCAATGATGTCACTAAGAGGCACATTATATTTGATCATATACATGACTATTACTTTCTCAATAGTATTTTGATCTACATGAGGCACATCAGGATGCATTTTTATTGTTTCATTTAGCATACCATGACTTACAATCCTATTGAAGTTTGCCTCTAACCAAACAGGCTCATAGAGAGGTTCTGCCAGAGATGATTGTTTAGTCTTCTTCTCTTTCCTCTTCATATTAGAGGTACCTTCCTCTCCTTCTTCTCCTTCCTCTTGAATTTCTTCTATTTTAATCTTCTTTATTTTGACAAGTTATTTAGGCCTTGCATGCTTTTTCTCTATTTTTTCATCTGTATCAAGGTTTTAGTGACATCTTCTTCTAATGGAAGAAGTTTTTGTAGATCTAGAGGGTTGTGAATCAACTGTAGCTGTAGAAGATGATCGCCTAGATCTTCATGGAAATTTCTCTAGAATAGATTCTTTAGTGCCTGGGGAAACATTTTGTGGAGAATTGGTATAATTTTGGGGTGCCTTCTTTGTTAACTATGGAATGCCCACTTTCTTAAACATATTTTCTATCCTCTTTTCATGAGTGTCTTCCACATTTTTCTAGATTATCTTATCGATGATCTCCCTATAGGTGCCAAATAACTATACCAATGGATCCTTTGGATTTTTATACAAATTTTCTATATAATACTTGACTTCCACAGGTAAGACCCCATATGTTAAGTTTGGAATATAAGAAGTTCTTGGTTCCATGGATTCTATGTAGAAATAGTCCTTATCCACAAGAATGGAAATTTCATCCTTATACTTCCTTATGATGTCAGAGGGAATTCTCTCCCTATCTTAAATTTTTCTTTATATATTATTTAAGAATCCCTAGTATATTGTGTTGCAAGATTTCTATCATTAAAACCTCTCATGTGCTTTTTAATTTGTGTGACAACAAGTGTGTTGATGCTAGAATTTTCCTTTAAAACCAAGTAATTTATTAAGGAAATAAAATGTCGGATAAGGGTATGTGTAGGATCATCATGGGCTAAAAAGTGTCGATATGATGGGTATGTGTAGGGTATGTGGCTGACAACTTTTTTATTACCCAAAATTGATGAAACAAAAATGGTTTTTAAAGGAGATTCTCAACTTTCCACCAATATAAATTATGATTTACTTTGAATTTAAGAAATAATTATTATTCATTTTCTATTTGAATTACAACTAAAGTCCTAATTGATAGGATGATTGAAAAACATCTATAGCTTTCAAACAGTATCACATTTTTTGAATCCAAAACATGGGTCACATTCTATGCTTCACATACTGTAGGATTAAAAAAAAATGAATATCATGAAGTTTTGACCAAGTTAAGGTGGTCAGACATACGATTTTTTATATTTTTTAAAAGTTGTAATAAAAAATTCATAATTAATTATTTACTTGGAAAAAATACAAAAAATATGCATCACATTAGGATATGAGTCCTCTACTTATATCTAAAATCTTATAAAAAAGTATTATCATTTTATTGTGGTTAGGGTGGTTAGACAGACACCTACTTCTTATTTTTTCCATGAAATTTAAGTACTACTACATTGAAATTTCAAATTTTCACTAAATAGGTTTTTTCTTTAAAATAAACCTAGTAGTTTATAAAATATATTCAATTTGCTACAGATTCTATTCTTACATATTTTTTAAATAATATAGATAACTTATTCATATTTTTTTGAATTTCCATCACCACTTAAGGGCCTATTCTTTCCCTAATGATCTTGCACATACCCATAAATGATTAGAGACCTATACCTAAAACTGTATCTAGTTTTCTTGATTCTCTTTAGGTTTTCCATTAGATGTTCTCACATGACCTCATAGAGGTAAAAAAATTCCCCCTACCATTTGATAAGTAGTGTGAATTGTAGTAACAGTGGAGGCCCCTCTCTATTTATGTAATAAATTTTATAGGAAATGACCATAGAAGAATACCGAACCCTTGGATAAGTTATGTTGTTTACACTTAAGGTTCTTTTATCAAAATGTGCCCCATTTAATTTTGTAACCCTCTCATTTTTTATAGATTTCATCACTAGAACTAGTCTAGTAGAACATAAGCTAGTAACAACCACAATTTATTCCTTGGTGATCCTATATAGTTTACCTAATTAAATGAATTCATCATTGATTCATATTAGAAAAATTCTTAGTCATTTAATATTATCACTAAAGTTTGGGAAATCCTTCCACACATTTGACCCTTTTGCCACCACATTTGTAAACTCAGGTATTATTCAATAATATATCCTTTCTTAGGGATTGAAAGAATTTATGGATGGTACTTCACCTTGAGCCAATGCTTTTTATCAATGATTCATGAGATCTTGTGTGCATTGCACAAGCATAGTGTCATCCTTCATCTCATTAACTTTCCTTGGTTTCTTTCTCCAAAATTTTTTAGCTTCCTCCTTTTCCTCTATATTCTTATGTTGAACATGTGGTTTCATGAAACCAATTTTGTAAAGTATTGTTTTATATCCAAATTTATTTCATTTATAGCAAAAAAAATTGCATACAAGAGACAAATCATTTCTCCTTACTCTATTTCTATAATCAATAGCCTTATGACCAAACTTATTGCATGCATGTAGCAATATCCATTAAGGAATAAGAGATCATATCATTATTTAATGGAGGCACAACTGAGTAATTACCCATGTAATTGTTTATTTCCATAGATCTTCAATTAATAGCTTTATGACCAAACTTGTTTCAAGAGTAATAGTAACCATGAAAGGATTGAGAGAACCTAACAGTAGCAGTCTATTTGGGAGGAGATCTTTTAGAGCTCATATTTTGATTGCTAATATTTATGAAATCACCATCCAATACCCACTTCTCATCTTAACTCTTCTTAGAGTCTTCAAAATAGGCGTTTTCCTTTATCAATTCAAGCAAGCCCTTAGGGATATCTATATTTGAGTTCTGACATTTTTAAAATCCAAGACTACCCTTATTTTTTAAAGATCTTTGACTAGTGATTATTTCATCAAGGATCTTGATCATCTTCTTGAGATTCAGGCCGTTGACTATTTGGTTCTTAGCTTTCTCCAATTCTTTTCTTAGAGAGAAAATATTTTTTCAAGATTGGAATTGATCTTATCATTTAAAAAATTGGTAACTCGTTTTCCTTCTTCAACTTGAACTTTCAAATTCTTGATTATTTCTTCTGATTCTTTGATAATTTTGATCTTGAGATGTCTATTTTATTTCCTTGTATCTGAATCTTCTAATGTAAAAATATGTTCTCCTTCAAAATAAACCTCACAATATTCTTTATTAAAGACTATCATGTTTTTATGTTTATTTAGTTCACATATTTTCCACTCCAAGATCTACCCCAGTTGTTAGGTCATATCATGGCACTTGGATCTGATACCAATTGTTGAACATAGTAACACTAAGAGGGGGTGGACCAATACTCAAAAAATTCTTCACTTGAGTTAGTATTTAATCAAATGTAAATTTTTAAGGCATGACAAGAAGATGAACGCGTAAGGAAATAACCATAACACTAGATTTACATGGAAAACCCCATAAGGAAAAACCATGATGAGAAAGATACTTTGATCTACTATCCAAATCTAGCTTCACAAATAAAAATAAAATTTACAAAAAAAATTATGGGTTACAACCCAAAGGAAGCTACAAATCCCTCAAGCACAATAATATTTACAAGAATGAGGTTTTAAAACCTCTGTACAAAGATATTGATTTGATTCTAATAATATTTTTTCCAAAAGCATCCTAATTCAACTTTATACTAACCTTTCCAAGATCTAAAATATCATCTTCCTTCTATACAATTATTCCATCAATATTCATAGTACTAAAATACATTTCTTTTGTCATCAAAGTTAATAGATTATCTCAGTAGCAACATCATTGTTGAACTAATGTTCTCCAAAATTCATTATAAAATAGTTTATGTAGATTCTTTATTTGCACATTAACTTTCCCAAAATCATCATATATTCACATACACATTCAATGATCTTGATCATCTATTTATATCTTGTAAAATCTTCAAAAAAAAATTATTTTTCAGCTAGGATGAAACATATAATATGAGATGTACAATAGCCATGTATGTTGGCCCCCAATACCTCCATGGTAGGTAGAAATACAATGTGACACACACCAAGAGATAAATAGGACCAATTTTACCTTATCATACACCTCTTAAGTTATGTACCCTTCCAACCAACTAGCAAATACATTTTAGCATGTCAAGTCAGCTCAATAGACACTTATCATTCTTCATATGTACTTAAAAAAAAAAGGTTTTACTAGAGGGGCAAACAAATCATGCAGACCATATCATGAACACTATATATTGTGCCAAATATTATTGTAGACTATGTTTTTCAATTTATATCATTTTGTTGAACAAGATAACTGAGAGGGGGGTGAATAAATTGTAACAATTTTAACCTTTAAAAATTTCTCTAGAGGTTAGATCAATAACCATTCACAAATCCTTTAATTTTCTAATGTAATTAATCATTAATTGCAAAAGTAGAAATAGAAAGAAGTAAAACCATACACACAATAGCATGAGATTTACATGGAAAACCAAATAAGGGAAAAATAATGGTGAGAATTAGCTCACAATATAAAGAATTCTAGAACTGAATACAAAGACACACTTAAAGGCTCACTACCAAAATAGGACTGACAAAACAAGACTCACCGTCCAATGAGGGTTAACCACTCAAAGGGTGCACTACTTGTGCAAATTACAAAGAAGAGGAAGAAATTGTTGACAGAGAAAAATATCAATGCAAGGCAAATTTCCACCAAAATTTTCTCACACTTAAGTAACATGCTTGAACATATACACTCTTCAACTCACTAACTCCATAAACCACCAATTGAATATCGCATCAATCTACTCAAACTCACATCACATACACACTATTTTGCATCTATCTCACATTTATATTGCTTTCATTCATCATTGACAAACATCTCAACTAATATTTATACCACCTTCAACCTCAAAAATCATCCTAGGTCAACCATAAAACATTTTTATTTACAAATTAAAATTAGGTTGGCACCAAAAAATTCTATGGTGGAATTAGAATGAGGGTGACCCAAACAAAGACTTAGTGAGGACCAAAATAAGTCCCAACACACCTCAACACGCTTCCATGAACTTTGTAAGTAGTAAGCCAACACAAGATAGCTACCAACAAAGGTAAAAACACATAAATCAATTAAGCACATGCAACTTAACACTATCCAATCTTCTAACAAAAAATTAACTTGAAATGTCCTTATCAGCTTACTCTTAGAACCACAAGCCCTTAAACTAGAATAAGAAGAAATCTAGAGCAACTGCATTTCTCTTGGACCTTAGCCAAATACACCAAACTGCACAGTCACATACTGGTGAAGATATCTCGCACTAGACAATGATCCACATATCCAAATTTTGGATACAAAAACTATCAAAAGTCATGAATAGTACCTCAAAACCATACCATCATAAGAAAACATCTCAGAACAAAAATTGGAGCACACACAAAATACCTGCACACTTTCTCTTTTACAATTTCTTTAATATCCTGCGACATATACAACCAATATGGCGTACACAGCGTCGTGAAATAGCAACCAGATGAAAACTAGTTAACTAGTTGACATCAATGGCAACTACTATACATAACACGACTTTCCGTGCTCAATGCTTAATACCTAAAATATCAACTTCACAAATACTACGATACACGAGAAGATTAATTATCAACTTGTGGACATTTAAAAGAACACAAAGAGACCCAACCATACTTTCATAACCTCTTTAATCATATTAGGAAATTAGTTATTGTTGCAAGCCATTAAATGACCAGGTAATCAACTTTCCAAATTGCCATATCATTAAAAACATAATGTCATATGTAGAAACATTGGTGGTGAACCAAATCGCATGAAACATGAAATGAGTGGTAACACTATCTAGATATGAATATAAATACAAAACCCCATAATGAAACAAGATAATGTAGTGAAATTCAAAGATATTTTATTCTACTTGAAGAAACCATTCACAAAAAATGACTTGTTCTTATTCTGCTAATACTTGAAAAATGTTGTGGTAACACTTATTTATGAAAAATTGGATCATTCATACCTCATAGCTATCTTGAGCTATCCTACAATCTATAGGGCCACCAGTTCATCTATGAAGAAGTGTGAAGCATTTGATTGAGATTCTAAGATGCATTTATTTGTGTCTTTAGTAGTTTGAGGACTTATAAAATTATCTTCATAGCCCATGTAAATATTTCAATAGAAAAAATATTTAGAAATACATTAATCATCAACTCCTAAACTTCAGAAGATAGGATGCAACTATGTACAAATTTTACTAATCAACATCATCACAATTCTTCACTAAATACTAATGCATTTGTAATAGCAACATGAGTTAACATCAATGAAAAAACATTAATAGTTACACATTTGCAACAAGTAGCACCCCTCTAAGATTGAAAATGAATGATTTGAACCAAGTTATGAATGTCTAAAATTTTATTATGAAATGGTTGCTCAATTAATTAATTATGGCCAAAGATAAAATTCATAATCTAGAAGTGAAGGTGCTCAACCATAAGGAGGCCTAGCCAGGTGAAGACGATGATGAGGGCCATTTGGCACTTTTGTCTTATCTTACTAATTGTTTTGAGAAGTGGGACAATTTTAAAATTGTTATTGAGGAGCTCAAGTTTGTGGTCAGGACTACAAAGGATGGAAAATTTATAGGAAAAGGTGGCTACTATGTCTACCAACTAGGAAAAACTCTAAAGTTCTTACAGTATATCATTAATTATATCAAGGAAATAGTGAAAAATACAATGATCAACATTTAAGTGTTCTAGTATGAGTTGCACAATAGCCATGGTAAGAGGGCTAGAGAGGATTATTAGGAGGATGATCTATCTTAAAAGAAGGAAAAAAAATGTTGATTGTTCAACTATGACCAATACACAAGAGGGCATGTTGAGGCCATGCAAAAGAAACTTCTATCTTTTGAATAAAAGCTACAATTTTTGCAAAAATAATGGTAGGCAATTAATGGCCTCAAATTGTTGAGTGATTTGGGTTTGGTCTTGTTCTTGGATTATCTTCTTTTGTGTTTTATTTATGTTTTTTTAATCTCTATTTAGTTATTTTTCCTTTTCTTTGTGGGTACCTCATGTGTTGTGAGCTCCCCTCTTTGGCCTTTATGACCATTTTTTAAGGGTATGGGCCCTTCCCATCTTTAATTTAATCAAAACATTCTAATACAACCCCTTCAATAGTATAAACAAAAAAACTAGGACAAGGTATTTAATCAATATTTTAACTAACAAAATATATATGCAATAGTCATGGGATTAACACCTCCTAAGAATGGAAATAATATCACTTCTAGGTTTTTGGTGTGTATTTTGTAACATAAAAAATAATGCTAGATGGAGGGTTGAAAAGACGAATCCTAACCATTTAAAAAAATAAATGGGTATGTGCAGGATCATGATGGGCCAAAAAGTGGCAATGGGGAAAAAATTACATTTTTCATTGACCCAAAAATGCAAAAAATGTCGAGTTGAATTTTTGTGAAGCGGAGTGTCGATTACACACCTCAAGCAATAACCAACCAAGATCTCCATACATAGGATATCGATTCAAATTGGATATCAATCTAAATCAGATATCACGATTTGAAGTAAATATATATATATATATACAAAATTTGGGCATGCTAAAATCATTTCAAATTGACAAAGGTCGTAGGTGCACAGTGAGGAGGTTCTACGCATATTAGATATTTGATTTATCCGATATCCATTTTGAAAAGGTTAGAATTTAGATTTTCTTTGCTTTCATTGAATTTTGAATTAGATTTGTATAATTTTAGTTAGTTTTTTATGGTTTTTTTTTTCAAAATAGGGTTTTTGATTGAATTTTTATGAAAAATTTGAGTTTAGAATGGATTTTGATTAAAAATAGATATTTTCTATGGATTTTGATTTAAAAATAGTGTTGTTTATGCATTTCTATTAAAAATTAGAGAATTTTATAGATGTTTTTTAAGAAGTAGGTTTTTTTTTTGTTTTTTTTTAAACTAGGGTATTTTTAAAATATTTTCATTTATACTGTCTAATTTCAATTAGATTAATTGGTTTTTAACTTTAATCATGCATTATGGCTGCTAAAAATGAAAATACACAAATTCCAAATGATCCACCAGCTCAGAATGAACATGCACAGATACCAAACGCTCCACCACCTCCACAACCATCAATTGAAGAATTAATTGGTGAAAAATTGAAGCAATTAAAGGGAATTTCTGAAGTTTATAAGAGAATCCCTCGATTATTCAATATGTCAAACACATTGAAGGATATAATTAAAAATATAGAAACCCTCTCCACCAAACATAATGCCTTTCATTCGTGGCTAGAAGACATGAGGGAATATTATGAATGTGGATTATCTTATGATGATGTGAAAAATCTCAGAATAACCAAAGCCCAGATAGCCTCTTTATTTGTTAACCCCTGCACTGGTTTGCCAGTTAATGTTAATAAACCAAAATTTTCTATAAAATGGTGCACGCATAGGGACATTCTAGATAACTTTTGGGATCGTTGGTGTATGATTTTTGATAAACCACCGAACAACAATTGTGATACACCATTTTAGTTTATTAAAAAATTATATGCTGAGTTTGTGTTAGGGCATCATGTCAATTACTTTGATATTAAACCCTTCTAGGGCCTTGGTGGAGGTATGCCCATGGATAGACTAGGGGTAGTTAGAGTAGTCTCGTACCCATATGTTCCCCCTCCTCCCCTTCCTCTGCCACCTTCAGTATATCATCCAGATATTATGTAGGATACGACCACACAAACTATCTAGGCTATTCACTCTTTGAGTGGCCTTTTGGTTTCACATGCTTCTATACTAGCTGAACCACATTTTGTTGATGTTGGCGATGGTTTGAGTGTTGTTGCATCATCCTCGTCAGGTCCACATATTTTTGTGCCACATACTTGCTCCATGTGCCGCCAGATATGTTTGGGTCCTCTTGTATAGCCTGTCGAGCATCCCTTGGACACTTCTGATTATGACCTCCATAATTTAGACATTATAGATCATACTCAAGGGAGTGGAGTGTGCCCTACAAAGTCCTCTCCTACTAGAGAGGGGGACATTGGAATAGTGACACAAGTAAGATTTAAGTTGTAAATTCATAACTTGCATTTGTTTTTAAATGAATATTAATAAGATATAGTAAAATGTACTAATATTTATTTACATGGTCTATTTAACAATTAATGTCTAAGGAGGAGCTCACACAGGTGACTAATAGCACCCTTAGGGCCATTTCATTTGGCCCGACACACACATAGTATATATTTTCACACTCACT
>VDFB02147036.1:0-38441 GCA_007258455.2 Sequoia sempervirens
TAATAAAATGCAATAGTCATAAGGCTGGGGCAAACATCATACCACCCTTGTCGACTCCACTCCTCCACTAGGCTTTTCACAAATACCTGTTGGATGCCCCATCAATCCATCATCCAATTCATCTCAATTGTCATTACAGCTAGTTCAACCCATACAACAGCTGGCTCAACCACCACCACCCCTAATGGCATTCTTTTAGAATAATCCCCCTCCATTGGGGACTATCCCTAGAGGTTTTCACGACATGCCTAAGAACCTTGAGAAGTGCTACCCTAAATACATCCATGGTTAATCAAGGAGTGTTGAAGAACACATACAAGCTTTCAAGGATGCTTGTACCCGAGCTCAAATAGCTCATCATGATTTAGTTTGCAGGTTGTTCCCTTATTCCTTAGGGGACATGACATACAATTGGTATCTCAATCTTCCTCAAGGCTCTATTCTGTCCTGGATAGATTTGGAAAATGCTTTCATCAACTAGTTTAGAGTCTATGTGGACCCATCCCTTCTGTATCACCAATTCATCACCATTAGGAAGGAGCCATGTGAATCCCTTCCCTTGTTCAATACCAGGTTCCAAAGAATGTATAGGAGGCTGCAAGATCCCTATCTAGTTACCGAGGACAGTGCCATTCAGGCATACTTTAGGGTTATAGACCCTTTGCTGGGATTGTTCTTACAAAGAACTTATCTTCCAGCGGATATTGATACCCTATCCAAGGTTTATCATTTAGCCATTAAGTTGCAGCAACAGACCAACTCTCAACTAGGTTTGGGGGGAGGTTTTCCTTTAATAGGGTATTAGACGCCTAGTATACCCCCTTTATTCAATACTGTTCTAGGGATGTTTCCTTCCCACTATGGGCCTATGTCTGAATTACACACCCAACCACTAGTTCCATTCTTTACTAATAGGACCCCTGACCCTTTTCAACAACCACAGGTCCATCATGGTCCCCAAAGTCTTCATAACCAAGTTGGAACCACAAGCCATGTTGATCAGCCACCTATGGCTAAGGCTGTTGAAAGTGAAAAGACTACTCAGCTTACCAATGAAGTAGAAACCTTGAAGAAAACATTGTCCCAAGTCACTAATGACATGGTTCAGCTTAGGTTGAACCCATCTCAGAATCATGGTAATTACCCTAATCAAAACAACAACAACCAAGGCTCTTATCAGAACAATAACAACTACAACCAAAGAGGTTATCAAAGCCAAAATAGAGGGTATAACCAGAGAAAAAATAAAAAGAGGCAATGGAATATGGGGCCCAATAATGGCAGAGTTCCTCATAATTATCCAGCAAATGAGGAGAGGTCACATACTATAAATGTGGCCGATTTGAATTTCATGACCAATTGGTGTAGGCTGCATGATACAACAACTCATTCTGAGGTAAATTCCCCTCAAATGGAGAAAGTTGTCAAAATGGCACATGAAGATGCCCACACATTCTAAGGGAATTTGAAAAAAGGAGGTGACTCAATGGATACTTCCATGACTTATGAACTCTTTGAGGAGGAGCTTTCATTCCTAAGACAAGAAGAAAATGAACCTGAGGAAGACTCATACGATGCCTAAGCCTTTCAGTCAAAAGGAGGACACTTCCTGAGAAATCAAAGTAAGGGTCCATTTACTACATGAGTACCCCCTAATCATATGGTTCCCCCAAATCAAAGTGTTGATAATAACCCTTCTCCACCAAAGGGCCCGTTTGACCTCCATAACAAGGGTAATCCCTCTTCTGTTTTCAAAAGTAATCCAAGTTTTAATGCAGAATTTGACATTGTTTTTGAGATGCAGAAACAAAAAACTTATGTCATATTTTGACATTTTGATGTGGTGCCCTGCTCAAAGGGAGATAGTGTTGAAAGCTATGGAACAAGCAGATAAGGAAAAAGGAAAAAGCAAGGTTACCTCCCTTGTAGACACGAATGCAGCCTTATACAGAAGCAAAATAGGTACTCCTCCTTTCCTTTCAAGTTTAAGAATTTTTGGCAAAAACTTACATAACTGTTTATTGGATTCAGAAGCTTCAAGAAATGTCATGCCATTTTCCATATGCAAGAAGTTAGGATTAAATCCCATTCAAACCAATAAGAAAGTCATTCAACTGGAAAAAATAGAGGTCAATGTAGTGGGGGAGTTAAAGAACATACATGTCCAGGTTGGATCAGATCCAAGGATCCTAACTAACATTGATTTTCAGGTAGCTGATATCCCTGAGACCTATGGTATGCTATTAAGCCAAAATCTAATGAAATTTTTTTGGGGATATCTCTCCCTTGACTTTTCACATATGTGTCTATCATGGAAGGGGATTCCTAATCAGATTAGGATTGAAAGTGAGCCTCGCCTCAAGCATATCATCACTGAGTACGATTGTCACAATGAGGTAGCTTACTTTGAGACTGAGATGGGGGTTTATAGACAAGAAGAAATTTTGACCTTCTCGGTTCTCAATCCTAAAGATATGTCAAAACTAAAGTGTTCTGATGCCACAATTAATGGAAATCAACAGGCCCTGATTAGAAAGCTGCAACAAGACCAACTGGTCCTAGGGAAAGACACTAATTTGCTAGGCCTTTTGCTCCCTAATTGGTGCAGGGTACACTATCAAAACCACTCTGAAATGACTTGTCAGCAGTGCATTGACACCTTAAGTCAGGTTCCCCAAGCTAAGGAAGCTAGCATAAGTCACCCTGAGACCATTATAGACTACTTTTCATTTGAGGCCAAGGAAGCAACCATGTTGACCAGGGATAAGGTGCCTGCAATAGGAGTTCTCTCAAATAGATCCCACCCCGGATATATTCCTGAATCAACATGTTGATAAAGAGCAGCCCTAAGTATTGTTTGATACCCCTACACTCATGAAGGAAACAAAACTCAACCAATCAGCAAAAGGGACAAGTGATTGTCGGGAAAGTAACCAGAGGTCAGATGATACAGCTGAGCCAGAATTGCAAAGTATACCTAGAGAATCCTTAGAGAATTCTTCCCCTGCGACTGGTCCCAAGGATCAAGAGCTCCCACCTTTGGTTGATCCTATTCAAATACCTATGAAAACTTCAAAAGGATTACCCCCTGCTTGTGATCAGTTGTGGACCCTAACCTTTGATGGATCCAAGTCCAAAATCGGTTGTGGTGTTGGAATTGTACTAACTAGCCCGAAAGGGAAAGTTTTCTTTGCCTCTTACAGGTTGCAATTCGGGTGCACAAATAATGTGGCTGAATATGAGGCTCTGGCTCGAGGATTAGTGTTTTCACACAAGAAGAAAGTTACAGCCCTGATGGTCAAGGGAGATTCAGAAGTTGTTATCAAGAAAGTGCGCAACCAGTATACCTACCACAATAAAAGGCTAGCAGCATATAGAAACAGGGTATGGAATTTGATCAAAGACTTCGATGCATTTGGGATCAGATTAATCCCTAGAGAAGACAATCAGGTGGCCGATTCACTGACTGTTGCTGTAAGCACCTTGGAGCCTATGCAAGGCTCCAAATTTAGAAGATTCTCAGTAGAACTAATGTCCACCCCAGCTGTTCCTAACAATATCAAGAACTTTCAGGTCTTTGATGATGATCGACATATCCTTGCTTTCCTGGCAAGTTCAGATGTTTTTGAAGGTCAAATTATAGATGAGTCCAATAGAGATCAAGGAGACTGGAGCCCTGAGGAATGTGATACAGAAGGAGTCCTTAGTTTGAAAAGTAATAGAATTCCCAAGGGAATGGTGGCACTAGAGAGAATTTTTGACTCAGATCCGAAGGCTCGAGAGAAAATACCAGCTGAAGGCAATGGAGGCAAATATGAAATTGTTAACCTGGCTGATTCTGGCCCTGAAAGGAATGTTTATATAGGGAAGGCCTGCCTTGAAGCAATTAGAGAAGACATATTAAGGGAACTAAAAAGGGATATTGCTACGATTGGCTGGGGATATCATGACCTCTAGAAATTTGATTCTTCTGTCACAACCCACACTATCCCCTTAAATCCTAAGGTTAAACCTTTCCAATAGAAGCAGCGCTCTGTCAATGCCCTGATTGAGCCGTTGATCTACAAAGAAGTTCAAAAGTTGTTGTCTGCAAGGATAATCTTCCCTCTGCACCATTCAACACGGGTAGCCAACCTAGTTCCAGTCCACAAGAAAAATGGGGAGATCACGTTGTGTGTTGACTTCAAAAATATGAATAGAGCATCAGAAAAGGATAATTATTCACTTCCTTCTCTGGATGAAGTCTTGCAGACTGTCAATGGGGCACAAATGATGTCATTCTTGGATGACTACTCTAGATACAATTAGGTGATGGTCAACTGCAATGACATAATGAAGACAACGTTCACTACCAAGTGGGGAATGTTTGCTTACAAGAGGATGCCATTCGGCCTGATAAATGTTGGGGCGACCTTTCAGTGTGCAATGGACATAGCTTTCAAGGACCTAGTTGGAAAATGCATTATTGTTTACATTAATGACCTGATAGTGTTCTCCAAGGATTGACTCAATCATGCTGCTGATTTGGCTAAGGTTCTCCAGAGATGTATGCAATATGGCATTTCCTTGAATCCCAACAAGTGCATATTCGGAGTCACAGAGGGAAAATTTTTGGGACATATAATCTCAGAAAGAGGAATCTCAATCGACCCAGACCGAGTTGAATCTATTCTGAAGATCACCCGGCTAGGAAGCAAGAAAGAAATGAAGTCCTTCTTTGGGAAAATTAACTTCGTGAGAAAGTTCATTACGAGCTTTGCTGAGATTGTAAAGCCTCTAAACAAGATGATGAAAAGGGACGCCAAGATAGAGTGGACAAAGGAGGCGAAGGTCGCATTCGTGCAAGTCAAGTGGTCCATTTCAAAAGCACCCATGCTTACCAACCCTAATTACCTCAAGTCATTCTACATTTACTCTTTCGCCTCTAAGCATTCATGTGCAGTTGTATTAACCCAATGACAAGAAGAGGTCGAGGAAAGACCGATTGAATTCATGAGTTCTCCATTCAAGAATGCAGAAATCAAGTATTCATCTTTGGAGAAGCAAGCCTTCGTGCCGGTTTAGGCCGTCAAGAAATTCTGACATTACATCCTTCGAAGTCAAGTCGTCGCTGTAGTTCCTGATGCGGCTGTGAAGTCCCTACTGATGTAGAGCGAGCTAGGAGAAAGAAGAGGAAAGTGGATGGTTATCTTGCAAGAATTTGACTTGGACATGCATCCCATGAAACTAGTCAAGGGCATGGGTTTATCCCAGTCCATGGCGAATGCCGGTGATAATATTGTCTGTCAAGAATACACAACCCAATCCTTTTTTGACGATCCCTGGTATGTTGATATCATTTTCTTAATGCTCCATAATCGATGTCTAGAAGAAATGAATGCAACTCAAAGGAGAGCCTTAAGACTGAAGAGTTCTCATTACATGCTCAAAGGAGGTTTGCTATACAGGAGGAACTTCGAAGGAATATACCTGAGGTGCCTTGATCATCAAGAGGCCAAGCAAGTGATATCTGAGTTTCATGGAAAACATGGTACAGGTCATGGTTCTACAGATTCGTTGGCACACCAGATTCTCTGATCTAGTTATTATTGGCCCTGTGTATTCAAGGATGCACACCAGCATGTGAGGACATGTCACACTTGCCAAATTTCTGCACCAAGGGAACACCGTACAACCATGCCACTACAGCCCGTCTACGAGGTAAGGCCATTTTCCCAGTGGGAACTGGCTTTCATTGGAGTGATTAACCTGAATTCCTCTGTAGGACATAAGTTTATCTTGACTACTACTGATTATTGTACGAGGTGGACAAAGGCCATACCTTGCAAAAATAACACAACGAAGGTAGCGATCAAGTTCCTCACCGAGTGCATCACTACAAGGTTTGGGGTACCCTTCGCTTTGGTATGTGATAATGGTCCCGCTTTTTCATCTGCTGAGTTTATTTCTTGGGCCTATGATCACAAGATCATCTTGAAGTATTCCTCAAACTATTATCCGCAAGGGAATGGTGTTGCAGAGTCTACCAACAAGAACCTCTTAAGGGCGATTAAGAAATTGTTAGAGCATAACCCTGGAGACTGGTACACCTAGCTTAGATTCACATTATGGGCCGATAGGACTATAAAAATCTCACCCTTCAAGCTGGTATATGGCCAAGAGCCTATCTTTCCTATCCATTTGCAAATACCTATCCTAGAGTTCATGCAAAAATTCTACTCCAGTGACAATAGGATAGAGGTCAGGTTAGCTGCTTTGTTAAAATTGGAAGAGCAGAGAGATGTGGCCTTACAACAATTCTTTAGGCATCAGGCTGTTGTCAAATGATGGTTTGACAAAAGAGCCAAGATAAAGGATTTTTAGGATATATGACCTAGTGTTGTTATGGGATAAGGCAGGTGAAGAAAGAAGGGGTAGTCACCATAAATTCAACAAACTCAGCTGGAGTCCTTATCAAATTGTTGAGATCCTAGGGGGAAAATGCTTTTAGGCGAATAGCCTAGCTGGAGAACCTATTCCCTTTGCCTATTAATGAAGAGTTCCTTAAGCACTATTTTTTGAAACCTGAGGGTTTTATAATTTTGGTTACGTATATAAGTAGTCGCGTTGTTTTTCTTTATGGAAATAATTTATTTTTGTCTCTTGTTTGTAAATAACTCTTTCCTTTATGTAAATAACCTAATGTACTGCTGTGTAAATAAATGTGGCTCATGTCTATAAATAGTTTCTGTTTGTTCACTTGTCCACTATCTCCTTTGGTTTTCTTTGTTTGTTTAGTCTTTGTTTTGTTATTTTTTTCTTTGGGGGTTTCATGTTTCTTTCTACTGGCCCATGGGCTATTATCACGAAGCATACTTTGGTCGCGGGAGACAAGTGGGGTTCCCAGATATTTTCAAGCACTACGACGGAGTGATTTTATCCTCAATTCTTTGTTTCATGCTCATTGTCAATAAAAGGTTGTGAAGGTCTTGAACAAAGGTACAAAGTAAATAAATTTCATTAGCTCCCTCTGAATTTGTCAGAAATCAACAAGATCATCTCCTCTTGTAATGATATATTTATCCTAGGATGACAATGTTGTAGGACTTGAGTGAAAAATCTGATTTTCCAAGTGTTGTCATGAGGTCCATGGTAGTTTTCAACCCAGATCATATGTTAAACATTTGACATATTGAAAGGAAAAGAGAATTAAATGAAATATATGGAACTCTATAAAAAAAAAGAGAGAAAATAATTATCAAAAGAGAAGAGAGATTCAATATGAATGGGTGATTCTAGTATCTCTACCAGGGCTATGGACACCTGACTGGTAGTAGAGCAATGCTGTGAGGAAACTAGACGTATCTCCATCAGGGCTATAGATGCCTAATTGTAAGTAGAGCAATGCCGAAGATATCATCGTATGACAGCTAAAATTAAATCAACTCATGTAGTTCAAATCTTACACATTATTGTCCAAAAGATGAAGAAAGCTTTATGAGAGAGTGATGCACAGTCAAGCACACACATAGATTCAGGGGTAGCTATTGTTGGCTTACATTTGAGATTCTAGCTCTACCTTGCTTGTTAAAACTAACCCAATTAGAGTTGTGGTGTTCATGAACCAGAAGTTCTGGGTAGTTGAATCCTTTAGATTATTGAAAATAGTTAAAATGTTTCGGTCAGTCACCAATTGTTATGCATAACCACTCCGGCCTGATTTGGAACAAATGTGTCCCCTTTCTTTTCTTTTCTTTTTTCTTTGTTTTGGTTTTGCCTCAGTTGGAGTCAGGTTTTCTCTAGGTTGAGTTTTTTCCATCCATTTAGATTTTCGGATCTCCGCTCAAACTCAATTTGAGTGCTATTGTTCGAAAGGATTTCTGATCTTGAGAGAATTCCTCATGGACCATTTTCGACATCTTTTTGTGGTTGTCCTTCTCTTCGGTTACCGAAATTTGTTGTCCCCCTATTTTTTTGGATTAGGTGGGAATTTTTTTTCTCTTTCATGGAAATCCATCCCGCAAGGATTTCCCCGAAATCTGAGGAAGTGTGGAGAAGTTTCAAGTAGTAAGGCTAGTTACCAAATAATGATGCATTTTATGTTTCCTTTATGCTATTTTTGAAGATCTCACGTACTGTTCCAGGTTTGATAATGATCAGATTAAGTTTCTAATGCATGGTTTCATGCTTATTCTGCTGGAATATGCCTGACTCAGAATTCTCCGAAATTCCTCCTTGGCTTGGTTTTCGCGGGTCAACCTGAAACTTGAACTGTTCTATGATCATTTTGTTTGAGAGTTTAACTACATCTTGCTCACATGGGATTCATTTCGATGATGTTTTTGATTATTTAATTTCTATCTATATGATCTTCACTATGGTTTTCTTTCCTAAGTGAAGGATTAAATCATGTCGAGTTAACATTTGCCAAGGGGCTGGAGTTGAGGGGGCATTCTTCTATCAATTGGTTATGAAAGTCCCGGTTAAAGAAAAAATTAGAGCAGGGCTTTTCGGACTCTTCTTGACTAGTGGCTCGGCTACATTTGTTTGAAATCCCAAGGAAATAAATGCTCTCCCCGTGGGATCATAGTTGCATGGGATTATCAAGGTCTTCTTGACCTATAGTTAGTTTGATTTCAAATATAATGTGTTTATGTTACTTTTGTCGGCACAATGTTCTCTCTTAGCTAGGATGTCACCGGTGAATCCTAATGTCTCATAGGCGATTGCAAAGGGATTACATCAGCACTTTGGCCCGAAAAAATCAGTATGTCATTGACAAAGGATGGGGGTAAACTTTTAAGGTCTATTGGAGAGACATAGGTGCCTATGGGAGATCTGGCCGACCCGAGGAGGAAAAGGAAGTCTTGGCAACCGCGGAGAAATTATCACCATAAGGTCTTACTACGTGAGAGAGGGAGGTCCATGAAGGTCAGGAGCTTGATTATAATTTTCCTTGGTAGGATGTCTAAGCGCTAGAGCAAATAGGTCTTGCCAAAGGGTCAGTCTTTGATATGACATGATAGACCTCGGTATGAGGTCTCCCCGAAATAGGATGGTCTCGTTGACATCAAATGAAGGTATCGGCTGAAGGGGATTTTCATCACCAAGAGAGTAGTACCTTCGCCATAAGGTCTTGGTGAAGAAGGGAGGTCACACCGACAAGGGTCCCTTTGGGGAGAGGAAAGACGTGCACCAAGAGGTCTCAGTGAAATGAGGGAGTCTTTCCGATAACGGGGGATGGCTTGCTAAGAGAAAAAACATAGAGGTAAGGTCTCCCCAAAACATTATGGTGTCCCCGACATCTGAGTTGAGCCCGCCCAGTAAGTATAGCATCGCCATGACTCTTGCCAACGGAGGAACTCGAGGAGACTCTAAATGAGTAGAGGGGCTTCGATGAAAGGTTTCAGCAAACAGATGAGTCTCGTCGACAAGGCACAATCAAAGAGGTCTCTCGGTAAGACTACGACAAGGTCTTGGAAACACTAGAATTCGGCGAAAGGAATTGAATGTGGCAGGAGGTCTCGCCGATGATCCAAGCTCATCCGATGACAAGGATTGGCTCGGGGAGAAAGTAGGGACTCGGTATAAGGTCTCCCCGACCTTGAGATCTCTTGCCGACTAGTGAACAACCTGGAAAAGGAGAGGACTTTGCTATGAGGTCACAGTGACGAGCGGTAGTCTTGCCGACATAAAAGTGAGATCACCATGGAATCTTGAGGTTCGCCGAGATGTCTTGCCGAGAGCATGCAGTCTTGCCAATAGGTTTTGGGAGCTTGGTATAACCTTTGTAGCTCACCAAAGTGTCTTGTCGATTCCCATGTGCTATGCGGATAAACGTTGAAATGAAATCACATCGGTGAGATACGATAAGTGTCTCACTGACATGCGAGTCAATGGGAATCACCTTCGAATCAACAAGAATCTGGCGTGGTGAATGTCTAACCAATTAGAGGAAAGCTGAAGAGTGATTCATCAATCCCTTTGACAGATTGACCGCCCCTGTGTAAGAAGATCGACAAGATAGAAACTAGATGGAATCCTTATGAGAATAGATGATGATGGACTAATTCGGGCGATGAGGTTCAGATCTACAAGTAGGCCTGAGGACGTTTTGCAGGAAAATGGTCAATATACAGAGAAGTCTAGGATGTGAGGGAACTGAAATAAGGATGAAAGATCAATGACTCATAGGGACAGATGTGGCCACTGCTGACAGGAGGTAGGCCAATATTAATAAGAATATTTTGAGCATTCAAGATAGATTGTAGAAGGACTTCGAAGATGGACACCGAGACAGAAAAGTAAATGCAGCAACTGCCTAGGGATCAAAAGGGACTTCTCCTAAGGATAGAGATCCTTTGTGAGCATGGACATCAGGGCTTCTGCATTGAATACACATTGACTCTCTTCAAAAGATCTGAGAGCCAACTCTCCCAAGTGCAAATATTTTGTAAACCCTAGTGTAGGGGACAACACATTCAAGTTGGTGCATTTTGTATATAAGGCAAGCTTGCCTCTTTGAAAAGGTTAGACAGTAAGGGATTAGAACTTCTAGAGACTGAGAAGACTTTAGATTAAGAGCCATCTTAGAATTAGGACTATTAGGAGTTATTCGTTTAACAGAAGGAGATTGAGTTGCTTCTTGGTTCTCAGTAATGAGAGCTTCTCTTGTGCTAGCTTTGTAAACATTGTTTATCTATTTTAAATAACAGTAGAAGCAATCAAAGTTTAATCTATTTCATGTTGTGCTCTTGAGTGATACTTGTCTTAGTTTGATCATTTGATTTGTGGAGCCTTCAAGGGATGAAATATTATTTTGTGTTTTGTTTAATTGATAATTAAAAGTTGTTATGTGAATTAGCACTGAGAATGAAATAGGTTGTGTGTCAATCACAAGCTTATCTTGTTCTACAGTTTTAATCTATAATTCCTTGAAGTTAACAAGTATGGTTAAGATTGGATGAACTATTGTTCTTTTCTATTTCAAAACCCTGACCTATCTTTTGATGTTTCTTTAAAACCCCTGTTAGAGTAGGTTTTATTTCATGCTTGATCTTAGAACAATCCAAAAGCTCAACACCAGCAGGCCCCTTGAATATTATTGTTGCATCGGCCACTGAGTAACATCAGCACAGTTGAGACCCAACTACAAGGACCTTGGGAGTTAAGGAATCCATGTGTTGCCTTTCTCTTTCAGGAGAAGTAGAATAGCAATATTATGCTTGCATTGTTGTGGTGCCAAAATCGCCATCAACACCACTAATAATCAATCTTAAACAAGATCATTCAAATGAAAGCTAAGCTAAACATTTATTGAAACTAAACATTATGAACTGTGAAAGCATTTAAATGTCTACTCTAATCGATCTGAAACTTATCCTGTTTTAGAATTGGTGTCATGTTGATGTGGAACAATGACCCTTTCCTAATCCTGTGATCAGTGAGCTTGTTCCAATCGATTTATTTGAAGAGAATTGATGAAAATTTTGTGATATGTGAATGAAAAGATGATTTTACTCTAAAATGAGCATGATGTAAAAGCTAATCTACTATGATTTCATGCTAAATGACTCAGATATGCAATTTCTAAGCTAATCTAAATGAGATTTAAACCAAAAAGATTCAAACCCTAATTATCTAATTAGCTAAATGGATGCATGAAATCCATTAATAGAAGCTTAAAGCTAATATGGAGCTAAAAAATGAACTAAAATATGCTAAATGTGAGTAAAGTATGAGTGTGAGTGTGAGTGATTCCAACAACACAAATTTGCAAATTGAAAGATGGATCCATTTGTCTCTGAATAGTGCTTTATTTATAGGAAAGCAAATGAGAAATGAAAGGTTGAGATTGGAAAAGCTAATCAATGGTCAAGGATGGAGGAAATTGGAGGCATGGATCATGGATTCTCATCAATGGGTGAGAATTCAATATGGGATTTAATCAAGGGTTTTCATTCCTTCCAAACAAACATACTTTTGACCTATTTAAGAGGTCAAAGGTTAACTTGCTCAAGAAGCCAAGTGAGAATATTCCCTTTTTCAAATGATTGGAGGAGAGAGAATATTCTTTGGAATATTCTCATGGGTGAGGAAAAAGGATATTTTACAAATTAAAACAAAGTTTAATTGTGAAAAAATGGGAAGGAATATTCCATGGGAATATTCCCCTTTTTGAGGAAAATTAGATTAATTAGATAATTGTTACTTAAACAATGTTAATCATACAATTAGGGGATTTTAGAAATATTTAAAGTGATATTCATTAAATTGAATGATTTAATGAATGGGGAAAGGTGAAATGGCATTTAATTAAACAACTTAGGGTTATTTAATTAAATAAGAAGACTTAGGGAATTAAATTATTTAATTTAATGAGATGAAATGTTAGCGTGAAAGGGTGTGAATTAACCTAATTTGATGAATTAGGTTAATAGACGAAAATTATGCAATTAATTAAATAGGTAGGATAATTTAATTAATTAAGTGAAAAGAGGATGGGTTTCAAGATGAAATGATGTTAGTATACCTATTTTGAGTGTGTGATATCATTCAGGACATTTTTCAATGTCTACATTTTTCCCCTCTTTCAAGCGAGGTACCTACTACTTCGGTTCAAAGATTGATGCTCTTTGGATTAAAATATATTGCTTAAATAATTTTTTTTTAAATTTTTTAGATGGCCCACTATTGAATGATAAAGTTGATTCCTTTCCCACTCAAGAAATCGGTCGAAAATTTTGAATTTTGGGTTGATTTCTTGATAAAGGTGAAAAGTTGCCCTAGGGGTCCAAGAAGGCTCTAGGATGTAAGAAAGATGCCAAAAATGCAAAAAAAAATGCAAAATAAGTTTGAATTTGGAAAAAGTGGTGAAAATGATTATAAACCCTAGCTTGAAGGTTAAATTAGGGAAAAAAACCCTATTTTTCTTACATAAATAAGCCAAGAAGGGTCACTTTCAATTCATTTGTGCATTCATGCCTTAGAGAATTCTTGTTGTTTTGAGCTCTAACCCTTCGATGAAATGGCACGACGAGAGCTCCCACGACACATTTTTGATCTGGTTCGAGAGTACCAGCGGTTTCTAGGATCAAGACCACTAGTATGTAACTCAAAACTTGATTTGAAATTTGATTTTTTGATGCATTTATTGCTTTTTCAATTTTAAACTTTGGTGGCGTTGCTATATAGCGATGCTAAAATTAGAATTGACGATGCTAAAATGAATTTTAGCGACACATATGTGTATTGTGACGCAATTCACAATTTAGAATTAGGGTTTCCAATTTTAAATTATGACACATATATTTATAGCGACACACTTCCTGATTTGAAAATTAGGGTTAGGGCTTCCAAAGTTTAAATCATGACACATATGTTTATAGCAACGTGATTTGTGATTTGCAATTTGCAATTCGAATGCCTTCGAGTGTCGCAATTTGGAATTTGAAATATAGTGACACTATTGTAAATAGCGACACTATCATCATTTTAGAGAAAAAAATTCCAAATTGAGTCAATTTTTTCTTGAATTTTGACATCGTGTGCTTCGTGAGTGCAGGAGGTCATTCCACCTTTGATGTATTGTGAGCACCAACCCACAATTTTGGAGAGACTTGGTGATTTATCCGAGTTGCACTAGGATCACCTGGGGGAGATTGGCTTATGGTATGTTGCATATATGCCCATTGTCTAGACACATCTGGCTATGATGATGGCACTATGCGAGAGACGACACAGTGAGACTTTGTCTTTCCACCTTCTGACAGGTGAGGTGATAGTGACTTTAGAGGATGTATGGTGGATTCTACATTTTTTGATACATGGAAAGCATGTGATATATCATGTTGATTTTGGATACGATGCCTGCCATGAGGTGATGGAGATTGAGGACCTCATTCTAGTCACTTCACAAATCAACCTTGAGATGAATAGAGGTTGAGTGCCCACATTCAAATTGATCATTGCAACCATCATTTGTGGTTTGGTCACTCTTGACCGACAGAGCAGAGGATTTAGCCCAGGATGGGGCTTGGCATGGCATAGGATGCTCTATAGGAGGACACTATTTGCATAGGGGCTAGTGATGCTAGCCTCATTGTATCATGATATGCACAACTTTGTCTACTATGACGGTAGAGCTATTAGCATGAGGGTTACCTTGCTTCATATTTGGGCTTGGGAGCATATTGTAGTGCTTTGACTGATTGTGCATATGGTCGATGTTGAGCTAGATGATCCTATGGTTTGGAGATACAGGGGTGCCATCACTCTCCAACATACAAGGAAACTTGGGCTTCCATACTGGTGTAGGGTCCTTGATGATATGACAGTGTTTAGAAGGTGACCTTGGCTCTAGATGCCATCATGGTATGATGACATGCTACAAATTTTATTTTTCAAAAAGACCTTGTACATGTAGGGTCGGGAGCATACTTTTATAGAGAGATATCTACCAGAAAGGGTGGCTCGATGGTTTGGTGAGCAATAGTATAGGCCCAACAATGCATTTAGGGCCATCTTTGCGAGATCAGCTCGAGAGGTTCCCACATGGGGACCTACTATCCCAACTCCATAGGTGGTCGAGGATTTCTGATAGTTAGTGGCACAACCATGGGCATACAACCAAGGACAGGAGGATGCGTAGATGATACCTGCATATTATGCATGGTTTACACCCCCTTGTCGATTGAAAAATCCAACAGGTACTCCTCCATGAGGGAGACCGAGAGGGTGGGGAGCACGAAGGGGAAGAGGCAGGGGATAGGATGGCTAGGATGGCCAAGATGGGAAGATTCTCGGGGCTCCACCAGTGGGACAACAACCTCTAAAATAGCCTCATGTCTAGCCATAGCCAATGTAGTAGCAACCCATTCAACCACCACCACTGGGGCCAGCTCCCTGAGACATATAGATTCAATAGCTGCAACAACAAGTGTAGACAATTACAGGTGAGGGGGATTAGGCCTGCTAGTAGATTTTGATGATCATTATCGAGAGGGACTGGGCCAAATAACAATTTTTTGGCTATTACTATGGAGAGGGATCATGCGAGGAAATAGGTACAAATGGTGACTTCCAAGAGAGATCAAGAGATTGGTCATCCCCAATAGTTGGAGGTGATGAAAATAGCTACATAGGGCATGACTATATCTGCCAGGCTATACAGAGAGGTTGTGACTGAGGCAGCCTATTACAAGATGCACTATCATAGAGATGTTCCACCGACATTCAAATAGCTTGACTACTCATAGAGGAGTGATGCATGGCCTGGGGCTGAGGATCAACTAGAGAGATAGGCCAAAGAGGGGAGCAACCATAAGGGCTAGCTCAAATGTATAGACACCTTTTGATTTTATTGCCCTATTCTTTGATACAGATATACTTTCATGGGCTCTTGTTTGATAGCCTCATGGATATTGTATTTATGATCGATATACATACATTGATCTAGATATTGTACCATGATAGTCATTTTTTGATATATATATGAGACGGATATATATTTGATATAATGTGCTCATCTTATTTCATGTTTATGATTGTATGGATGCATATTATGTGAGATGATTATGAGATATACGATGATACATGAGATGTAATGATATTGATGGATGTAATGTTATATTCTTTTTCAACATCTTTTTCATGACATGTTATGGGATGGATGATATGATATGCAGATGTTATGCTATGATTATGTATGAAAATATTATGGATGCATTTCTTTTTATGTATTTTCTATGCAGTTTTATGAGATGATCATGTATGCATACAGATGCATGGATGAATCATGTAGATGTTAATGCTTATGATATGATAATGTAATGTATGTTTATGATATGTGATGCAATGATTTAAAATTTTTAAAATAGAAAATGTATATTATTCATCACAACTCAAATGATAATGATGATGTAGAATGTATGATGTGATATGCAATGATTATGTTGATGTTTTATGCATACTGATGATTTTTTGGATGCAGGATGGATGTATTGATGATGTTTTTGTTGACTGTCATGATACCAGGTTAGCATGGAGAGAAGATAGAAGAAACAAGATGATTTGACCATTGATTTTGATGATTGCTTCAAAATATCCAACAAGTCTATGATCCATCGAGACTTTATTAGAGATGGTGATGAGAAATGCATGATGATGATGAATGTAGGATGATGATTTTCTCACTTCTTGCGATTGATATTTTCCGTCATTCCTTATTGTTTGATATAACACATAGACATGATGCATCGAGGTATTAATAACCAAGATGACATTGTATTTAGTGTAATGGACTTTGACTATGCAAATAGATAGGATAGTTCCTATTCAAATCTTGACATACATAAACCTTGTTGGAATGTAAGTTAAAAGCCTAGAATATATTGGACCAAATCATATGCAATAGTCAACAACATACTCGTAACAACCTTCCTACACACAACTAAGCAAGTACATGCCAAGATTTTTTTTACAAGAGTACCCACAAGCACATCAAACGAAAGATAATGGTCGATGCCCCATTCCTTTCTCTCTAAATTTTTTTGATAGACATCATCGAGAGGTCCTTAGAATGGGTCATTAAGATAAATCACAAGAAAAGATCAAAGACAAACAGTCAGTGTTATCTATATCTCTTTCCATTTTAATTTTAGCTAAGGTGATGTATGATATTGATGTCCATCCTAGAACATGTTGATTAAATGGTTTGATGTAGGATGATGATTCTAATGATAAGCCTCTAATAAAAAATTCACTAACACATTTACCTATGATTTAGACTTTAGATTTTGACACTTAAGTTCTCACTTTATGACTTGCTATAATTTCTTTCTATTTTATTTTCCAAAGGTTGAAGATGATAATCAATTTATTATGGATGGAATTTTATTGCTGGTGAAAGCGAGATGGGATGGGTGGTTTTGGATTTTCTAGAATATTTCAATGGTTTTGGTATTTTTGAAAATGTTTTGAGGTTGTTTAGGTCTTTTTGAAAGTTTATGTGAATGTTTTGGTTTTTGGTTATTTTAGGTTGTTTAGGGTTTTCCAAGGATATTTGATGTTGTTTAGGTCTTTTGAATGTTTTCTGAGTGTTTTTGGATTTTCAATTTTTGACTGTTTTTTGTGTTTTTCGATATTCAAATGTTTAGGGATTTTTTGATATTTTACAAATGTTTAAAATTTTTCTGATATTTGAATGTTTAGGGATTTTCTGAGAGTTTTGACAAAGAACCTAACCTAAAATACCTATCCTAGGGGCCTCAGGGGCTAATGAAAGATAAGCCTTGCCTACAACATGTAGAGACCACGTAGTTCAACTAACTTGAATTATTAAAAGATGAAGATATGAATAGTTTAGAATGCCAATTTATTATGATGGACTCCTAAAGGACTAACCTAGGGTGTCTTAGGGGCACATCAATCATGGCCTTACCTATGTTTAAGCTCAGAGACGATGTAGTTTGACAATAGCTATTTTTGGATTTTCAATGTTCAACCTTTTTAGGGATTTTGATGTGTTTTGGATGTTTTGGATTTTGACTTTACAATTTTGTGAATGTTTTGGATTTTAGTTGTACATGATTTTGATGTTTTTGGATTTTCTACTGAATTTTTTACAAATATTTTTGGGATTTTTGATAACTGTTAAGATATACAAGAACCCAATATGATCCATAATGAATTACCCCTAGTGTGATATGCGATAGACTACTTTGATATAGGTAGGACAAACTGACCTTTGGAATATGCCAAGTAGTACTAAGGGGATACGATACTTCACAACATCAAGCTATGATAAAGATGTAGATAAGGTGATGGATGAATAAATAGGATGAATGATGCAAATAATGGTAGGATAAAGAGCCAAAAAATAGATGGAGGTGCTTTATTTATGAAAGGAACCTGTTTTCTAGGTTTTCACCAAGGTACTTGCCCAAAGTGCCACCGAAGTGATTTTCACTAGTGGACAATTTTTTTCTTTAATATTTTCAATCTCTTTTTCTCATTTTTTTGGAATTTGATCATTTTTTTATTTTTTTGTATTTTTAGATTTATACCCTTCAAGACTAGGCATAATTTTTTTTAAGATGCAAGTTGTTGGTTGGTTCCTGCAAGGGTTCACCTTCAGGCGTTGACAATTGGTATGCTCCTGATCCATAGCTTGTTGTGATGATAAAGGGACCCGAACAGTTAGGCTCAAACTTTCCCTTTCTATCCTAATCTGGAAGATTTTTTTGATTCTGCTTTAGGACAAGATCCCCTACCTAGAAAGACCGACATCTGATCTTCTTGTTGTAGCTCAGTTTCAGTCAGTTTTGATATACTTGCAAGTGATTAAGGGAATCAAGACAATGCTCATCCAGGAATTCTAACTCATTTAGCTAAGATAATATGTATTCTTCATCGTTTGATAAGCCTAGAAAGTGGGATTTAGTTACAAATGCCAGTCACAACCAACTTCATTGACCATTTTCTTTATGATATTTAGAATGGTCTTGTTTGTAGCCTCATCTTGACTGTTGCCCTGAGGATAATACAGGGTAGAGAATCGGTGTTGGATATTGAATCTTTGACATAGATCTTTCACATCTTAATTTTTAAAGGGGGTTCCATTATATGGGATTAGGGTTTGTGGAACACCATAACAACATATTAGGTAGTTCAGGATAAACTTTGAAATTTTATTCCTTGTTATGTAGGTCATAGGATGTAGGTCATAGGAATGGCTTCAACCCACTTGGTAAAGTACTCAGTGGTTGTTATGGTAAACTTATGGCCATTGGATGAGGTTGGAGTGATTTTTCTTATGAGGTCAAGACCCCACTATGAAAAATTCCAAGGTGTGATCATTGGTTGAAATTCTTGAGTTGGAGCATGAATCAGATCTCCATGTTGTTGGCACTAGACACACTTCTGCACATACCAATGAGCTTCCCTTTCCATGGTTGGCCAATATTATGTTGTCCTCAACAGTTTCTTAGCTAAAGTTTCTTAGTGAAATTTTGTTAAAGAAGTTAAGGCTTCCTCTTGGTTAAGAAATCATGGAAATGTCCCTTCGATACTTCGGCAATAAAGGGTATCACCTATGATCATGAATCGAGATGCCTTTTTGACATAGGTATTTTTAAGGTTGGAGGTGATATCAAATGGGAGGATTCCTCTAATAAGGTAGGTAAATATGTCATGATACCATGGGGATCCAGGACCAACAATGACACAAAAATTTAGATTCAGGGATTTTCAAAGTTGGTACAAGAAGTTGTTCTACCAAGAATTCACATTGCAGGACATTCGACATGTATAACAATGATCCGATTGTTGCCATGGCATCTGCTGCTCTGTTGTTTATGTGAGGAATCTACTCAAAAGTTATGTCAATGAAAAGGTCCTTGTGATTCTCTACCATCTTCTTGTAAGGGGTGAGCTTATCATCCTTAGTTTGATAGTCACCATTGGCTTGGTTGATAATCAGATGTGAGTCTCCATAGACTTTCATCTCTTGTATCTACCACTAAACCGCTATCCTTAGACCTGTGATTAGGGATTTATACTCAACAATTTTGTTAGTACAAGGGAATGATAGCCAATATGACTTTGGAATGCAATCACCTTGAGGGTGATGAAAAGAACACCTCTCCTAATCCATGTTGGGTGAGCGATCCATCAAAGTACATCTTCCAATGAGCTATGAGATTGATAAGGAACACTGATTCATTAGGGAAATTAGATATTAAAGGGTTCTCTGCATAAATAGGTGGCTCTACTAGTTGGTTTGCAATCACTTTTCCTTTGATTTCCTTGCGTTCTACATACTCTATGTCGAACTCTATTAAGATCATTACCCATTTTTCCATTCACCTTTTGAGAGTTGCTTTAGATAATAGGTATTTGAGTGGGTCGATCTTTGGAATGAGCTTGATTTGATGTGACAACATGTAGTGTTTGAAATTTTGTGAAGCAAAAAATACTGCTAGGAATGCTTTCTCAATGGGTGAATAGATCATTTCATAGCCCACCAAAGTCCTACTGATGTAGTAGATAGCTCTTTCCTTTCTATTTTTATCATTTTGTGCTAGAAGAGCTCCTAGTGCTACTGATGTTGCTGAGATATACAAGATTGGTGGATTTTTTGGTATTGGTGGAATGAGCACTAGAGGTGTTAGTAGATAGTATTTGATTTTCTTTAAAGCTTTATCATAAATCTCATCCCACTTATAATTTATTCCCTTATGGAGAAGATGTGAAAAGGGGTGGATTTTATTTGATAGTTGTGCTATAAACCTCCTGATGGACTCCAATCTTCCTTGTAATCCTCTCATCTACCTCAGTGTTTGCGGTGGTTCTATGTCGAGGATGGATTTTACCTTTTTTGGATCAATTTATATCCCTCTTTGTGAGATGATAAAGCCACGAAGTTTCCCTGATGTAACCCCAAAGAAACACTTTTTTTGATTCATTCGTACCTGGTACTCTTCAATTCTGTCGAAGATGGGTCCTAAGACTCCTATGTGCTCAGTTCTTTCCTTTGATTTTTCCAAAATATCATCCACATAATCTTCAACTATTTTGTGGGTCATGTCATGAAAGATGAGGGTCATTTCTCTTTGATAGGTTGCTCTTGCATTCTTTAACTCGAATGGCATCACATTCCAACAATAGGTTCCCCATGGATAAGTGAATGCAGTTTTGTGCTAATCCTCCTTAGCGATCATGATTTGATTATAGCCTAAAAAACCATCCATGAGTGACAGGATTCCATGCCCTACCATTAAGTCCATAATAAGGTAAAAGCTAGGAAGAGGGAAATCATCCTTGAGGAATGCCTTATTTGAGTCCCTAAAATCAGTGTAGATTTGGATTCTCTTGGTGGGTTTTGAGATTGGTACCAGGTTTGAAACCCACTCAGGATAATCTATTGATCGAATGAATCTGACGTCAAGAAGCTTTTGTAACTCTATTTTCACCAAAAGTGTTATCTGGGGATGCATCTTCCATAATTTTTTCTTGACTGGCTTGGCTTTAGGATAAACTGCTAAGTGATGCACAACTACTTTGGGATCAAGCCTTGGCATATCAGTGTATGACCATGCAAAGTTAGCTCTACGCTGTTTTAGGAATGCTGCTAAGTTCTTTTGTTCTTCATCCAACAAAGATTCAGCATAGAAGGTGATCTTAGGTGCTTCTTTTGTTCCCACATTGACTAAGGGGGAGATTGAATCCCTCATCTTGGGGTGCCTCGGAGAGGTTTTCACCTTCAGATGTGTCCTTTGTTTTTACTATTTTAGGATCAGAGAGTGCCACAATGTGGTTTTCACTCAAGGATTTGCATGTTAGTTGCATTTCATCAATTTTGTGACTAAAGGATTCAATCATCTCCCCCTAGTATGCCCTTGTGTTGAGCTCTATGTGAAAATATGCTTTGTGATCTACCCATGGTAAGTTGTCACAGAGTCCCATGAATTCTGAGATCACTTCATCATTTTCAAATAAATATAGAATTGGTGGTCCTTGTTGGTCCATTTCAATGAGTTGGGGGTATAGTAGGTGTATTTCAGTTGGTTGATCACTCAGAGTGAACAATGTTATGGATATCATGAAGAGGGATTTATTCTCAAATAGTTTAGCAACATCAATGGGGAGATCACCTAAGGTTGTATCATGTGATGTAGGTAACCAAGAGGAAGCCTTAACCCATTTAGCAGAAGTACCTTTGCCAATAAGGGTGACCTTGCTAGTAGTACAACCTAGGCCAAGATTATTTTGTTGTTTCTCAGGAATGATGGGTTCTAGTAAACTATTATCATTCTATCCTAGCTTCTCATTCTTTTTATATCCCCATCCCTTCATTAGCTGCAAGCCCTTGTTATAATCTTCCATAGGAAGAGTGAGAACATGCTGTTCATCTTGATAAAGGAGTTTAGAGATATCATCCTCATTAACATCTTCTTGATTCAAATCCCCCCACTTGGTGAAGGTAGTAGCTGCCATCTTGATTGTTTCATGCTCTTTGTTGCTAGATGTGGGTTTCCCATGAGATTGAGGAGAAACAAGTAGCTCTCCTAAGACAAAGGTGCTCTTCATTAGCTTATAGTTCCCACAACCATCATCCTCTATCACTGCTTTGATATCAAGTATGCTTTGCACAATGATTTCCTTTGTTTCAAAGGTAGATGCAGGGGATGATAGGTCAACAAATGAGGTAGAAGGTGTAGGCCCTTCATCATTCTTGGGTACTTGGGGGATCTTATAGAACTTGGCCTCAATATTTTTGCAGTAGTAAAGAGGCTTAGGATCTACATGGATGGTAATCTCTTTACCCTCAAAAGGAAACTTCACACATTGATGATAAGTCGAGGCTACAAATTTTAGGGCATGGATCCATGGTTGACCAAGCAAGATGTTATAGGGAAGATCAATTTATAACACTTGGAATGTAGTTTATGTGATGAGGGAGGCCACTTGGATGGGTAATGTGATGATGCCTTGTGATACCCGTTATTGGTCATCATATGCCCTAATGGTGGTACTCTTTTTCTTTTCAATAGTATCTTTTGAATAGCCCAAATTTTTGATCAACTAAAGGGTGCAAATTTTCAATCCAACACCTTCATCTACTAAGACTCTTTTGACCTTGTTCTTACGAATGATAACCTCAAGGTGTAAATCACAATTATGAGATGGTTGTGATGGTAGGTCTTGTTCGTAGAAGGTGAGAAGATCATTAGTGATATGCCCCACCATAGCTTGAAATTGATCTGTATCAATATCCCTAGGAATGGATGACTTAGACAAAGCTTTCTCCAATATTTACTTATATGCGAGGGATAGCCTTAATAGCTAGAAGATTACTATATGTGCGGGGTTCTTCTTAAGTTTATCTAGGAGATTGTACTTGCTAGGATTGGATGTTGGCAAAGTAGTTTGTGCCTTAGATTGAGATGGGACTCCTTGGATGGTAATTTTTCCACATAATGTGGTGATTCCACACTCCATACTAGACCCTTTCATGGTGACAATGATAATGACACTATCATAAGAAGCAACTACATTATAATAGTTATGTTGCATGTTTGTGTAATCCTTAGCTTTTCAGTTGTTGTTCCCTTTGCTATGATCTGACATAGGGTTCTTGTATATCTTAAGATCTTGATTCCCTGTTGGTACCTCAATAAATATGGTGTCATTCTCTATGAGGTCTTGGATAATTTTTTTGAGCCTCATGCAATTTGTTGTTTTGTGTCCTTTAATCTTGTGAAAGTCACAAAGGTCTTTCTCATTGTACTAGGATGGTTTCTCTTGTGGTTCTTAGTAGTTTTCAAAGTTGGGAAGTGTTATTAGATTTTACTCTACCAAAATTTTCATGATGGTTTCTATGGGTTCAGATAACTGTGTGTATTTACGTTTATGATAGTTGTTCTTGTTAGTGGTTCGCCTTTGTTGCATGTCGGTGTTGTTGATTTGATTATTCTGAAGAGGTGTTATTTTCTGCACAGTTGGTTGGATGTTAGCAACGTGATTGTTGTTTGGCCTAGGATCACTTAGGATTACCTTAGCATCTACTACACCATCAAATTTTATGTTCTTGTTCTTAGCCCATATACGAGGATTGTCATTCAAACTAGTTGATGGGTGATGATATTTGTAAGCTTGAGTATTCTCTTGTGAGATTAGAGCTCTCTCAATGTTAAGGCCTCTAGGGACAAGCTCGTCATAAGATGTGATGCACTAAATTTTCAAGTGGAATGATAGATCTGGGTCTAGATTTTCTATGATGATTCTCACTTGTTGTTCATCAGGGAGATGCCACTTGATCTTACTAGCTCTTTGTCTCCATCGTTGTAAGAAATTCTCAAAAAAAATTCCTTTGTTTTTCCTGAGAGTGTATAGTTCTTCTAGACTTACATCCATGCCAAGATTAAAGGAGAAGTGATCAATGAATTTATTGGTAATTTCTTGGAAAGTTTTGATGTCGAGAGGTAGATGAGAAAACCAATCCATGGGAGGACCTGTTAAAATTTGAGGGAAGAGGTGCATTAAATAAGAATCATTGTAAGCCACCTCCATACACATGATATTAAATTCTTTGACATGGTCCATAGGACTTCCTCTCCCTTTGTATTTATCAAATTTTGGGATTTGAAAACTAAGAGGGAATGGTACCTTTTTTATGTTTCAGTCAAATGGATAAGGTCATAGATTCTGTGTATGGGGCTTCTTTGTCTTGCCCATTTGAAGGTCATAAATTTCTTGAGATAGTGCCTTAAACTGCATTATAGATCATCTTGTGGGTTTGGTGGAGGAACATATGGTGGGATGACCAATGTGTTTTGATATGATAAGGTGTGTTGTATGGGATGTATGGTGGCATGAGATTTCATGAAGGTGATTGAGGTATTGATGTATATGTTCCTAATGTGTTTGTATTGACGATGTTCTATTGAGGATTATAGTAGGAACTTCTTGTTGTTGTTGCTATTGAGCATATTTCTGAGCTAGTAAGGCTTGCTATTGTTGTTGTGCCACTAGGGATTACTGTTGGGCTTGATTTTGTTGTTGCACCATGAGGGCTTGCTATTGGGCTTGATGTTGTTGCTAGGCTAAGGATGCTTGTTATTGTTGCTAGTGTTGGGCTGCTAGGGTTGCTTGTTGTTGTTGGGCTGATAGGGCTACTTTTTTTTGTTGCTGCTATTGAATGGCTTGTTGATAAGCTTGTTGTGCTTGTTGTAAAGCTAGGGCATGTGCTTGCAATGTAGGATCAGGTGGTTGTTGGGATATCTGAGATGGATTGTGAGTGTTGATGTTTTGAGTGGGTATCAGATTATTGATGAGAGGTGAAGGGTTCCCTTGGTTTAACATCCCTTGTAAGATGGTGGATTGATGTGGGGGAATGTAAGTTTGAGGTCTCGTTTGATTTTGCATGGTAAATGGGACTGTGGGAAAAGATTAAGATGGTGCCATTAGATTTTGTGATGGAAATGACACACTAGGACCTTGAGTCCATTGATTAAAAATATTCCCTTATCCCATGTCTTAAGGATTTCCTTGTGCTAGAGATGTAAATAAGGTATTACCTAGGTTGGTGGGATTTGTGAACAAGGAATTGTTCTGAGATGGGTTGATAATGGATGGGGTGGATGTGTTTTGTGAAACCAATGGTATAGATGAACCAATGGGAGGATTAGGTAAAGATGTCCCAATCTGCATTAAGGGTTGACTCTATGGTATAGTATTGGCATTCCCTTGTGTGTCGTTTTGAGAAATTTGGTCTATACTACTTTGTATGATGGTGGGAACACTTGTGGTACTCATGGGTATGGATGAAGAGGGGTGTCCTCGATATGTGGAGGTCATGGTGGAATAATGAAGTTCAAGAGGTTTATATGGTTTTTTGGGATCTTCAGGAATAGGAGGATCACCAAAGGTAGGTATCCACGTGGTTGTTTGGGATGGAGGATTGATATCAAGGGTACCCACAAGTGTGTTGCTCTCAAATGGAAAAGTTAGACCAAAGTACTTGGCAAGGCTAGTTGCAAGACTGGGAGTGGATGTTTGAGTTATCCCTAGTGATGGATTTGTGAAGCCGTGTGTCAAATTTTATGCAACAAATGATGGGGAAATAGGAGCTATGTTTTCAAAGGCTCGACGTTCCATAATTTCATCCCTAGTAAGTTCAAAGGGATTGTTCGTGATGTCTTCTATCTCATATGGTCTTGAGGGAGATGATGGTTGTTGTGATGGGGTATCTTGAATTCTCAAATAAAATTCTAAAGGATTTGGATCACTTGAGGTAAATGTGACTTTGGTTTTCTCCATAATTCTCGTGTGTTGTGATCTTGTCTTTATCATAAATTTTGTGTCACCTTTGGGAGAGTTGTGTTGTGATTTGTAATGTTTGAACTCTCTAGTTGACTCAAATCTAGGTAAAAGGGATGCTTTAAGTCTTTTATGAGCAATGATGATAGTAGGGAATGAAAAGATGGGTGATGTGGAGAGTGATCTTTGCAAACATTTTTGGGACAACACTTTTGACTTACACTTGATGTTTTGATGTTGGGATAAAGGATGTGGATGAACTTGGAAATATTTAGGGTAGACTCATGACCTTCAAGATAGAATAGTTCAAGATTGATAACTAACTTACCTAAATGCATGGAAAAGGATTCATTTCACATACAAAATAGCCAAGTTAGGGTTTTGGGTTGATTTATGCCTAAGTCAAAAAGTGGTGTATTAAAAAATTTTGCAAAGTTAAATGAGGTGAAGGATGAAATTTGATGGAGGGGTGAATGAATTTTTTGACCCAATTTCAACTTAAAGTGAACCTTTGTTTTCCAAGACCAAGGTAGTGAGAATGATGCTAGACCTCTCAAGTTTTCCAATCTTGAAGACTAATGTTGACCTAAATGAGAGGATAGATGTGGGTATGTAAATCTGGTTCGTTCCTCCTAGCTCAAGCATAATAGTTTGTTAACAAGAGGTCACAATTGTGATAAAGTATTAAGACCCACTTCCTGCCAAAATTTGAATTACGATACCTACATCTGTAATGGTGGCATGTAGATATTCCCCTACGGATTTTGATTGTTTGATAGATCATTTAGAGGAGTTCAAAACCATGAAAAGGACCAAGGTTGTAGATAGGTTGATTATCATGAAAAAGACCTTGGTTTTGACTCATAAAGAATATGTACATGTGTGAATGTTTCCTCAATGTGTGTTCATAAAATTTTACTAACAATTTTTTTCTATTGAGGTAGAGTGTTGAAATACAGTTTTTGATTGCTTTTGAACTGAGATTCCTAAGTTTGAAGTGACAACCAATAGACCTTCTTTTGGGGATTCTAATTTTGCGTGAGATCATTTATAAGAGTTCAAGTTTATGGAAGAAAGGAAGATATTTATTGCCACGCAAGTGGTGGTAATATGGGTCATCTAGCCTCAATATTTGTTTTTTCCTCTTCTTCGTCTAAGATGTTTGTAGTGTTTCTCCACTGAGCGGGTGTTTCTTTTGTTAAAAAAGTGAAGCTTCTCAAACTACTAATGATATCGGTTTGTTCCCCATTAATAGGTTCAAAGTTTGGTTGAATGATAACACCTTCAAGATCAGGTTGTTCAATGGGAGTAATCAATCTCCAAATAGTCATGTTGGGTTCAATTGTGTCAATTTATCTTGCTTAAGTGAATTTATTTTACCAAAAACACTCATCTTGATTAAGTTTTCAAACTAAATGTTTAAGTCAAGAACATCATAACTTTCACAATGTCCATTTTGTGAGAATCATGAGGTTGAATCCATAATTTCCTATGTTTTCTTTGGAAAATATGGATTGAGATATAAGTCAAAATATTTAGAAATCTCTAAGGATAGAAATCCTTGGGACAAGTAGTAATATCAAGGCTATTTCAAAAGGTATCCATATTTAAGCCAAAGTGTTCAATTTTTTTAGGAAGATAGTGAATGTTTATTTTGTAAAGTTTTGGAACCAAGCAATGTATTAAACTGAATCACAATCATTTACAATCCTAGGTTGAAATGGCCATACTTGTTGAGTCCCCACTCAAATTTCTCCAAACACTAAGACATTGCAAACAACTAGAGATTTGGCGACACTGGCTCCCCTCCATGGCACACACTTCTTAGGACCACCGAATCTCAAAATCTTGAAGATCCTAAGATCCTAAGAATTTTTTTGTTTCAATAATTAATAGTACAAATGTGGGGCGGCTTCAAAACAATCGTTCTTGCACCAACAAGTGTTAATGATTTTTGGTAGCTAAATAGTTTGGCTCTTAGTAACAAACTAAAAACACCTAGTTGTATACATGCCTGCTTTGCCACTTGAGGCTCTTACTACCATTCCCATTCCACTTAAGGCATGGTACTAGGTGTAGTATGTTATATAGTCCAGGATAGAAGGTACTTTCTCATGATTTCCCAACCTTTAATATAGCTACCGGTAAATGTGCTTGCAAGAACTTGCCTATGAGTTTCCCATTGTGGGGTGTATCTCATAGTAAGTCCTCTCTTAAGGGTGACAAAAAGCATAAGTGTACTTAAGTATTTATCTTCACCCAAGATCGCACAAAGTGCAAAGGGATTGGATACATACTATAAGTGTACACAAACAATGAAGTACACTTGGAGTGTTTCTCTTCACCTAAGATTACATGAAGCACAAGGGGATTGGATACACACTAGAAGTGTGTCACAAAAAAGAAGACACTGATTCATTTTACCGACTAAAGCTAAGATGAATTAATTTTACGCACCAAACAAAATTTTAAGTTTCCTTGTTCAATTTTAAACCCAAAAGACAATGATGAGATGAGGGTTCAATTTTAGTTCTGTTTGAGCATTCATTTTAAACCCAAATGAAATTTAGTGAGGTCCTAGAACATAAAGTAAAAAGCATAAGAAATTGGGTTATAATTGCCCCAAAGCATCAAACGCTTGTTACAATCATAAAATTTTAATAATAAAATGCTTCTTCACTTTAACTTCGTATCGTCCAACCTGCAAAACCATGTTATTCTAAAAACTAGAATGGTAGAGACATGTTAGTACCCTGATGAATCAAAAAAATTAAAACACATGCTGAAAAATGATTGTTAAACTTCTTACCAAAGGTGGGCATCATTGTACACGATAGTGTCACTCCGGTGAACAAGAGCGTCACTTTGCAGACAAACTAGAGAGCATGATAGCATCGTTATTTTGTCGGGCATCACCATTTGCAAATTTTTGATACCTCTATAAATTTTTAGTGTTGTCGTTTGTTTAATTAGCATCGGTGCATTTAATAGGCATTTCTATTTGGATTGATGATAGCATCATTGTATGGTGACACCCTACAAAGGCATTGCTGAAATTGTCTAGAGCATTACTCTATTCTACAAAAGCTAGAACAATGGAATTCAAGATGGAAATTGATTAAATTGATAGTTTTCCCTCATTCTAGCGCCAGAATGTCGATCGAGGATATTAGTATGGGCCGATTATGCTTGATTCATGAAGAATACAAGCATATTCATGCCACTAATACTCAATCTTAAACAAGATCATTCAAATGAAAGCTGAGATAAACATTTATTGAAACTAAACATTATGAACTATGAAAGCATTTAAATGTCTACTCTAATCCATCTGAAACTTATCCCATTTTTGAAATGTTGTCATGTTGGTGTGGAACAATGACCCTTTCCCAATCCCGTGATTAGTGAGCTTGTTCCAATCAATTCTATTGAAGAGAATTGATGAAACTGTTGTGATATGTGAATGAAAACATGATTTTGATCTAAAATTAGCATGATGTAAAAGCTAATCTACTATGATTTCATGCTAAATGACTTAGATATGCAATTGCTAAGATAATATAAATGAGATTTAAACCAAACGGATTCAAACCCTAATTATCTAATTAGTTAAATGCATGCATGAAAGCCATTAATGGAAGCTTAAAGCTAATATGAAGCTAAAAAATGAACTAAAATATGCTAAATGTGAGTAAAGTATGAGTGTGAGTGTGAGTGATTCCAACAACATAGGTTTTCAAATTGAAAGATGGATCCATTTGTCTCCAAATAGTGCTTTATTTATAGGAAAGAAAATGAGAAATGAAAGATTGAGATTGAAAAAGTTAATCAATGGTCAATGATGGAGGAAATTGGAGGCATGGATCATGGATTATCATCAACAGGTGAGAATGCAAGATGTGATTTAATCAAGGGTTCTCATTCCTTCCAAATTTACACACTTTTGACCTATTTAAGAGGTCAAAGGTTAACTTTCTCAAGAAGCCAAGTGAGAATATTCCCTTTTTCAAATGATTGGAGGAGAGAGAATATTCTTTGGAATATTCTCATGGGTGAGGAAAAAGGATATTTTGCAAATTAAAACAAAGTTTAATTGTGCAAAAAGGGGAAGGAATATTCCATGGGAATATTCCACTTTTGGAGGAAAAATAGATTAATTATATAATTGTGAATTAAATAATGTTAATCATACAATTAGGGGATTTTAGAAGAATTTAAAGTGATATTCATTAAATTGAATGATTCAATGAATGGGGAAAGGTGAAATGACATTTAATTAAATAACTTAGGGTTATTTAATTAAATAAGAAGACTTAGGGAATTAAATTAAATAGTTTGATTTATTTAATTTAATTTAATGAGATGAAATGTTAGCATGAAAGGGGGTGAATTAACCTAATTTGATAAATTAGGTTAATAGACAAAAATGATGCAATTAATTAAATAGCTAGGCTAATTTAATTAATTAAGCAAAAAGAGGATGGGTTTCAAGATGAAATGATGTTAGTATACCTATTTCGAGTGCGTGATATCATTCAAGACATTTTTCAGTGTCTACAAGAATATATGCTAGAAATATCAACACTAAGGAAAGTTCTTGTTATCATATGACCACATAATGGGAAAATAAATTCAAGCCATGAAAGAAGAAAAATATATAAGAAATAGAGGAATTATCTTAATATGAGAAGGAGAAAAATCATAGGAAGAAGGTGAAGGAAATATAATATGTGTAGCAATAAATTATGTAAAAATAAATGACACAACACATTGGTGAGATACAATAGGGAAAATGAAATGGAGAAGTAAATCAATAATAGACATTGAATGGAAATCTATAAGGTTGCAAATGGTCTAAAATTTATTTGAAGATAACCCAACCAAGTGTGTCATGAAATATGTATTAGTGGTGATAAGAATCTTTTTTGGGTGAAGGGAGACAAAAGTGAAAATACTAGATAAAGAAGGTATAAATATTTATATTAGTAAGTGGGGGATTATCAAGAGAGAAGATAAAATTTATAGTCATGTGAGATGTAGAATTATAAATAGAAGAGTGAATGTTGACAATGGGTTTCAAAGGATCCTTAAGAAGGGAACTAAATTACACAAAAATAATAGGTAAAGAGGAGGAAGTTATGTGAGATCATGCATAGAATATTGTATAATTTTTTTTGTAGCAAGGATGTAATGGAATTTTTATTTGTACCATAGGCAAGGGATTTATCACACATTTGGGCCCATATACTAATATAATAGTGTCAAAAATTGGTGATACCACCCTCATTCATTAGATCATGAATATTATTCTTTAAATCTTGGAAATTATTGGTAGAGTGTCCAAGAATTCTATGATATGCACAAGAAATAAGGGATGAAGGAACACATTTTCTAATTTGGGGAATTGTAAAGCTTGTTAGCTAAAATTCAAATAGAAGGGTCAATATATGTGTAGAATGTTCATATTGTGTGGAGGGGAATAAGGTTGGTCATTTGAAAGGGGATCAAAAATTGGATCCAAAAGAAGAGAGGTAGAAGAAGGGTAACCATAGTTGAGTTTAAGATGCTCTAGAAATATTTGTTTAAATTGACTAGCAATAAGAGATAAGTTAACATGATAATGATATGGTTGAAGGGCCACTTTGTCTTGGATATGACTCAAGATATATTTGGGGAATAGAAGTTGGTGGTAGTCAATATAAGATTGGAAACCCATGTGTGGACAAGAATAGAAAATAAGAGTGAGAAGAAATCCACAAAACTTTTATTATAATATTTCTTGCATGGTGTCATGAGTTTAAGATGGACTATAGGGTCTATGTTATATTGAAAATGTTGTACAAATACATACAATATATTATAATAGGAATGTAAAGGATTAAGAGGTAAATTATAAAACTAGTCCAAAGCATGATTTGTAAAGGTGCTAGGATAGACTCTGGACAAGACAATATCACCACAATTTTGTGTTAAAAAATAGAGTATATAAGTGTCTCATTTGATGCAATAGATCACCTTGACCGTGTTATACTTGTAAAAATAAAGGGTACCAATACCAAAAATAGAAGGATATGTGAGAATAAAAGGATCCAAAGGAAAATAAAACCATAAGTATGTGGAGTGAGTATCATAAGGGGTAGAAGGAGAATAGGTAAGAGTATGTAATATGTATCAATCTCCTAATGTTTAGAATATACATAAGAAAAATCAAACAATGAGGAAGAGGAATTAACATGTATTTGGTAATGACTAAATTTGGAAGATTTGGAGGGAAAATCCCACATAATTATATCAATATTAAAGGGATGGATATGGAAGGTAAAATAGATAAGGAAAGTGGAGAAATTTTTAGATTAAAAAGTTAAATCACCTAATTAATTATTAATTAGGACCTATTTAACTATTATACTTAAGCTTACTTAGGTCACATTATTTTTTGTCTCAAGTCATATGATTAACACACATTTCAAGATATTATCATATAATCACCTAGGTTTTCTTTATTATTTATCAAGGATTTATTTATTTTATATTGTAACAATTATCAATTATTGCATCAATAGAATTATTGGACTTTATAAAAAAATTATTGTTTTTCTCTCTTAGATAGGGTCTTTTAATTGTACATGATCTCTAGGGGATGTGGAGTTCAATCATCAACTCCAACATGGTATTAGAGCTCTAGCCTACAATTTCTTATTATTGTTTTGAGAGATGTACCATTGAGAATTGAAATAATTCACCCTTGAGAAAAATGGGCATCATTATTGCATCCAAAATACCCAAATACCCTAAGATCAATTGTTAATTTGTTAAAAATGGAGGTAAAAAAATTGAGGAATTTTTAGGTACCAAATTTTAGGAAGAATCTATACATCGTACCAGGGTTTGTGTCATAATTTATCTCTACATGTGCAAAAATATAGTGTGCTATGTAAAATTCTAGTGAATATATTTTTAGCAATGGTGCAAATTTAAAAACTCATTTTTTATTTTTTTTGGTTTAGCATTAGATTTTGGGGGAATATGGTAGTCATACCAAGCCATAACCCCTAGTCATCTCTAATTGAGGGGTGCTAAGCTTGGTGACAGTGACTATATATCTAGAAATCACGACAACTACCCAAATCAATGTCACACAACCATGCCTTAGTTTTTCCACCATTTATTGGCTAGTACTCTACCTTGCGATTGTAATTATATTGTCCAATCCAATGGCAGTGCCAAATCAAGAGCCACCACCTAGGCCCCTTTCCCTATTTTATATGCCTAAAGGTAGCTATTTTTTTTCTTGCTGGCATAACTTGAGCATGTAATATCACATTTTTAAAAATTAAGTCATTAGAAAGTTTGTTCTAAGAACTTATTAGTGATGCTAGTATTTTTCTCAATTTTTTATTTTGGTATATTTTATCTCCTATTGAAGTCATATAATTCTTTTTTGCTTCCAATCTCATAACTTTTTCCTAGATATTTGATTCTCATGATTCTTACAACATTGGAAAGGCATTAAGAAGATATTCATATTCATCTATGCACTCTTTCCATAATCTACCCTAGGTATATTTTATTCAATTTGTTTCATTTATATTATGGTCAATTACATGGATAATTTGAAACCTTTAGAAAAAAATTTAACTTTCATGAGGATACTTCACTTCAACCTATTGATATGTATTTAGATTATTATTCTCTAATTTTATCACATAAGGAGGTATCATGAGTTTTCTATTCATTATTATATGGTACTCCTAATATGGATAATTATGAGTCTTGGAAGAATGATATCTTGACACATCTGAAGTGGATTAATCTATTGTCTTATCTATATGGAGTCATACCTAAACTAGGAAAATCCTAGAAGAAAATCAACATGGGGTAATAAGATTGATCATGTTGTAGGATTGGTTTGTTCTAGTGTTGATCATGATTTACCCTATACTTTGGACTAAATGGGAAATATTTAGAGGTCCTCATATCTATCCATTCCCAAATGATCTTACTAAAAAATTTCTCATTCCCCTTGTTGATGTAGATAAGATACCATTTAATGACGATAACCTAGAGAAGCTTGATTATATTATACGTCTAGCATTTGATGGTATATAGACTTATTTTCCTACTTATAATCCTATTGAAACGACATATTTATCTTCTATTTCTCCTAATGAGATTAGTATCACTAGATATATGGGCCATGTTGATTTAGTGTAGCAATATATTTGTCATATTCTAGATACAACTACTTGGGATTCATATATAGAAACATTTCATCCTTGTTTGTGGAGTCTCATATTCTATATTTAGAGAATTTTATTTGAGGACATACATATCCTCTTTGATGATAGACCTATCATCATTGTCTTTGGAGGTTTTTCTATATCAATCTTCACAATATTTTGGATTGGTTTCACTTGATTCTAACATGTAGAAATTTAAACAATTTTTAGATACACACATTTGTATTTGGATTCCCTATTCATTTACATTATAGCAATGGCTTGTTCAATCACTAGTGGATCTATTTATTCCCAACGAGATGAATGTTTTTTGTAGGTAGTGGATCATATTATATCTTTAATCTCTCATCATTGACACAAAAGGTACTTAATTATTTTTGGGGGGATTCATATTCTCTTCTTTCTTTCCTATTGGGGGTTCAATATTGTACTTTTGTGATAGAATCAATCCTTTGGGTGTCATGTTGAGTCCTCCTTCTCACCTTCTTTCACTTGTAAAAATTTATTTCATTTTCTCTCTTTGGAGAGATTTTTTTCCTATCAAGTTTCTCTTTTTCTATGAATATGAGATATTTAGTTTTTCTACATGGGTACCTCATCAATCCTTATACTTGGGACCCATCCGTGCATATTCATAAATATTTTTTTATTTTTAATAATTCCTAAGTTGCACTTAAGGGGGCTATTAGATTCATAATATAAATCACCTAATTGATTATTAATTAGGACCTATTTACACTAGCATACTTAAGCTTACTTAGGTCATGTGGTTTTTTGTGTCTCAATTCATATGATTAAGACACATGTCATGATCTTATTATATCCCCACTTAGGGATTATTTATCCTTTATCAAGGACTTATTAATTTTATATGGTAACAAATATCAATTATTTCATCAATAGAAATCTCAAGCTTTATAGAAAATTGGTTATTTTTTCTCTTCTATTATAAGGTGTTTTGGCTACAAGTGATCTCTAGGGGTTGTGTGGTTCAATCATCAACTCCAAAAAAAATATAATGGTTGGGATTTATTAGAGGATAATACATTTCAAAAACATTCTGGGATGGGTATAATTCTAAGAGAGACCTCTCAAATATATAAGAAATGATGGATAAAGACTCATGAAGAGAAATATTAATGTTTAGGTCATTATATGATTCAACCATTATAATATGGAAAAAGTGTGTAGTGATATCATCATGATTAGCACATTCTTAAATGCTAGCTATATCACTATAGAAAGAGAATAACATAAGGGCATAGCAAGATGGTGTTGATCAAATAGGTAAACTAATGCAATGATAGTATAAAATGAAGTGTTTCAATCTAGTTTAGATCATGTCATAAACCATTATAAATATAAAATATAACTTGGATAATCATGTAGGAATTCAAATTAGATAATTGAAATAACATGAAAATATAAATAAGCACATAATATCAAATATATGTGGATAAACCCTTTTGAGAGAATCTACCAAAAAATAAAGGACAATTCTGTATTAATCCAATATAAGAGTTATATTAATACATATAACTTTATCCATTTAATATCACAACATTATAGTGGTGTTGTAACTAAGGGTTATTTTAGAATTAGATTAGATCAATGGAGACCATAAACCCAAAGCAATTACAAAATACAATGGAAGTAAACAAAAGAACGATTATACCATAAAACCGCTGAGACCTCCATGATTCACTTTTGTAACACCTTCTAACTTGTTGGTTGATGTGTTGCCCTCAGATTCATCATGCGAGCAATCTGCAAATAGATGTCTATGTCCTACACCAAGCTTCGAAGGATTTGAATAAAGTCTAAATGCCTAATGCCTATGACAATATGAGTGAAATGCCTATGCCTAAATATGCCAAGACTAAATGAAGTAAGATGACAAATGCTGCAAAGTTTAATGTCTGAAATCCAATGCCTCCTTATGTCTAAAAATGAGAGGAAAATGGCATTTTATAGAAAATGCCATTTTGAACAGATGAATGAGATTGAATGTCAATAAGGTGTCTTAATCAATGGCCAAAATTGAATGTTGTAGTATGGAATAGGGTTAGGTCAAAATTAGGGCAATGACAAGAAATGAAGGGTTGAGATTGAATTATGAGATAATTCAATCAAGGGGATGAAATTGAATGAGATGTCAAGAGATAAGATTTGATGTGGAAGATAAGATTGGCACAGACAAAGAGGTGATAGGAGAAATTAAATAATAAAAATTATTTAATCGGTGACCAATGAATAATTAAATAATTAAAATAATTGTTGCCATTTATAAGGAGAATGTGACAAAAGGAATCATTTTGAATTAAATAATGATTTAATTCAAAATTCAAGAAGAAGTGGACCAAGTCGTAATAAAGGTATTATTTAATTTAGGTGACAATGAATAATTAAATAATTAAAGATATTATTTAATTATAGAGAAATGTGACAAAAAGAATCATTTTGAATTAAATAATGATTTAATTCAAAATTCAAGAGAGTGGACCAAATTAAATAAATTAAATTTACTTAATTTATTAGAGAAGAGGCCAATAAATAATTAAATAATTAAAATAATTATTTAATTATAGTGGAAGGTGGATAAAAATTAAATAAATAAGAATTTATTTAATTTTAGAAAGAAGAGGACTTAATTAGTGATGTAATTAAATAAATAAAATTTATTTAATTAATCAGGGAGGAATAAAGATAGAAAATTAATTAAATAATTAAAATTATTTAATTAATAGAAGAATTATGACTTTAGAAAATAATTAAATAATTAAAAATTATTTAATTATGAAGAATGAAAAGGGAAATGATGGAGAATTTAGAAATTAAAAGGCCTAAGACATTTTTTTAGTGTCTACATTTTTCCCCTGTCCTCTGAAATGTAGCATGCATTGTGTGACAGAAAATAAGTCAAAATATGCCTCGATTAAAATAAGGTGAGGGAAGAATGAAAAGGAGGGTTATGGTATGCCCCCTCGAGAGGAAAGACGGGTTCCAAGAACATGGCTGTGCTCTCGAAATGGACAAGAGGACTAGAATATGAAGAGACAAAGGAATGCTAGTGCAAATGATATGGATGATGAAGATGCAGACTAGATGAAAGAATCCTTCAAAACTTGCAGTAGGACTTTAATATTTATTGCTCTTAATCATCATTGGGCGGTAAAAATGACACAAATGGACAACAAACACCATGATATGACATAGACCAAGGCATGCAAGGTCATCCACTTGAAAAATAGACAGTCACAGACAAGGAATGTCCTAACTCATACTAAGGGTCATATTGCCCCAGTCTTTTTGTCAAGACAATCCACAAGCAGAAAAAGACAAAGACAATTCATGAAACATTGTTGCTTCTCTAAATCCTGTTTCCAGAACATCCTTGAGAAACTAGCAACATGCTTGTCAAAATATAAAACAAAGAGCCCTTATCATGATATGTCGTTGTTTTTCTAAATCCCAGGATCAGGACCTCGTTGAGAAACTAGTAGTCATGCATGTCAATCATCATGATACGTCACTGCTTCTCTAAATCCTGTTATGGGGATCTCGTTGAAAAAATAATACCATGATAAAAAGCCAAAAGACAAGTGCCATGTGTTTTCCAAGTGCTTCTGGATATCCATTGTTTCAATGTCAAGATGTCAAGTTTGATAATGCTAAGACAACAAATGTCAAAAATTGCCAAATTCAGGAAGGACACATCCTGAATAATGTTAATGTCAAGAGGATTGATCCCTAAATGTCATGTGGCGGTGATGATGATGATGCCTAGGAAGGACACATCCTGAGGCATAAGTGAAACAGTTGGTTTTTCAGAAGGAAACATCTGAAAAATACTGATGTCGAGAGGAGTGATCCTTAGATGTCGAGAGGATCCCTCAAAATGTCAAATGACAATGACGATGCTTAGGAAGAACACATCCTAAGGCATGAATGACAAAGGTTATCTTTCAGAAGGACACATCTGGAGGTTAACCAAGATTTAACCGTTTGATAGGTTATGATGGTTTGACTTGCTTTAACCAAGTTTGACTTGTGTGTGACTATGTGCTGGTATTGTCATGATGATATGGTTGGCCCGTTGAGGAGATTGTCGTATTGAAATAATTGATTGCCATGATTTGTTTTTAGGAGTTTACCCATTTGGGAGTGGTTCGCTTTGTCTTGAAGATATTTTGATGTGTGTGCCAGTGTAGTGTCATGAACCCTAATGGACTGACCTAGTGCGGCCTCGGGGGCTCATCGACAGATGGCCTTGCCTACGTCATACACTCAGAGACCTCGTAGTTCGACACTACCAATGACTTTGTCTTGGTGACCAAAGATTACCTCATGATTTTATTTTGACAAACCTAAAGGGACTGACCTAATGTCTCGGGGACTCAA